>CAWUFW010017586.1:0-255542 GCA_963921515.1 Calotriton arnoldi
CTGACGCCCGAGAAGCATGGCAGTGTTCTGGTGAAGCTCCCCGGTACGACTCAGCGGTTTCGCGTCTCGAGGTCTTGTGGGGCGAAGTTGCTGCCTAATTTTAATGTCGGAAGGTCTGCTGACACCAGGCACTGTAGCGGTATGTTGAAGCGTCGCGCAGGAGCTGACGAAATTTCAAATTAAGATTGCGCACCGACGTGACAGTGCGGCCGCCATTTTAGAGCACCATTCGCTCTCTGCGCGCGTCTGCAGCTTCCGTACTGAGAGGCATTAATGCGCTCGTCTCCTTGTGGCTAACTGCATTAGAATGGTCCCAATACTGCCACGCTACGGTAATTAAGCTCTGTTCACATCAAATATGTGAGAAATAAGTTGGTGAAAGTAAAAATGGTCAGAGCCATGCGTATGTGAGGAAAATAGGAGCGGAAAACTTAAGCTGTGCCTGCACAGGGTTTGTGAGGAAAACGGAGTTGAAACTGACAAGTGTTTTCGCCTACTTATATTTGTGAGGAATATGGAAGTGAAAATACACGAGACTGTGTTTATATAGAATATGCTGAGGTAAATGGAGGTGAGAATATCTTGGTGGCCATTTTGAGACTCGATGACTGTTGTTTCTCAGATTATTCTCTGGCGAAGTGTTTTGGGCACCAATTAAATGTGACACATTTTGCTGCTCATGTTGATATCTGAGTAGTGCCACATTGGACACTTCTGGGGGCGTCCTCTTCTCTTTTTTCAATATCTTCGTTCGAGTGTAGCTATATGGGCAAATTGCGTCACTATCGCTCAGTTTCTTCAACGCCCAAACAAACCTTCATAAAGAACTCCAGAATTTTTAGCGAATACGCTAAATTGGAAGATTCCTTATCATCTGTATCACAGATTCTGGAGCCAGCGATGGAGTCGACACAAGCATCATCTGGGAAATCGATCACTAAACGTCTAAAGAAGGACCCCCCTTCTCCTCCTAAATCAGCCTCTCCTGTGTCTATGGAACTTCTTCTGGATGAAATTAGAGCCCTTAGACCCTTTATGGAAGAAACAAATTCCAAGTTACAGGTCCTTACAGATAACTGGGCTCAACTAGAATCCAGACTCAACACGGTTGAACTTAATGTCTCCTCATTTTCGGAAACCAAGGATCATGTTGCTCAGCTTAATTCCCAGGTTTCCCAACTTCAGAGACAGGTAGAAGACTTGGAAAATAGAAACAGGCGGAACAACCTACGTATTTATGGCCTGGGTGAAGGGATTGAGGGATCTGATCCTATAAATTTCTTTAAAGACTTCCTGCCCAAGGTCCTTCACTTGCCGGATGATACCGCTCTTAATATCCAGGGGGCGCACAGACTGGGCCGACTTCCTTCAAATGTGTCACATCCACAGAAACCAAGAGGAATCATTCTATACTTCTTGGAATACACTGATCTCCTAAAGGTGTTGTCAGCAGCCAGATCTGCCACGAGAATAACATGGTCTGGGTCCACTTTGTTCTTTTCGCAGGACTATGCCAAGGCTACAGCTAATAGACGGAAGGCGTTCTTGGAACTGAGACCCGAACTTAGATCATTAGGCGCCAGATATGGTCTCTTCCATCCCTGCCTTTTCAAGGTTACGCTCAACAATAAGACAACCACCTACAAGGATCCTATGCGTCTAAGAAGCTTCATTAATTCATCTAAAATGGTCGCTATGGATGAATCAAGACCTTCTTCCTCTCATATTACATGAGTTCACATAAACCTCATGCAGAGTGCTTTTTGTTCTATACTTCTTCTGTTTCAGTAGATTGGGCTTATAATGTTTTTGAATATCTGCTCCATTTCATATTTCAGACTGAATATGTTTGAATGTCATTTCGGCTGTTGTTCGGTTTATTTGTTGTTACACATCCCTCTTTAAATTTGTAATGTATATTTCTTTTCCCCACACAGCAAATTTCCTCTCCTGGCGTGTTTACCTCCGAGTCTTCCATGTAGTCAAACCCGGTTATGCCGAGTGTTTCATGTGGTTTCACCCCCCCCCTGCTTACCCACAATTTCCCTATGTAAGTATGTTATCCTGGTCCTTTTGTCTTTTTGTCCCTCTCCTTCTTTACCTTTCCTTTTTTGATTTTTCTCTTGCTTTTTCTTCAAATATCATTCTCTTCTCTCTATGTCAGATTTTTTCTCGTCTGGTCTTTTCTGGTTATGCATCTAAACTTCATCTTTTGCTACATCTCTTGTATGAAGAATCACTAGTTTTTAATCACTTAGTTTGTTTTTTGCATTTGTGCTTGGATTGGTTATTACAATGTTTTTTCCTATATAGCACAGTTTACAAAATAGGAATTGTTTATCTCTCGCAATGCTGTCACCTTATTATACGTACTTCCTGGTCTGCTACACCTTCCTCTTTTTTTTTCTTTTTATTATTTGCTTCTATATCTTTCGTGTTAAATTTTTAAATGTTACTCAAAATTGTATCTTGGAATGTAAGGGGATTGTACTCGCCGATTAAACGGCAAAGAGTACTTAGTCATTTGGCAAAATTGAATGCTGACATTGTTTGTCTTCAAGAAACCCACTTAACAGAATTGGAATCTTTAAAACTGAAAAAGGGCTGGGTGGGGGAGGTCTTTTTTTCTCAAGGGGATGGGAAACGTAATGGTGTTATGATGCTCTGTCGTAAATCGCTTTCCTTTAAATTCCTTTCACAAGACTCTGATAAAGAAGGAGGATGGTTGAACGTTAAGTTGCTGATGGGAGAAGCTCCAGTCTCTTTTCTCATTGTTTATGCTCCTACTGGTGGTGACCCTTCCTTTTGGTCTTCAATGGGCCGACAGATCACCACATCTAGCGAGGATAATTTAATATTTGCTGGCGATTGCAACCAAGTCTTTGACCCCTTTTTAGACCGAAATTCCAAGGCTATTTTCAAACCCAACAGATCGCACAGACTTTTTCTCGATGCCATTAACCAACACAAGCTCCTAGATGCATGGAGGTTATGCCATCCTGCAGAGAGGGAATACACCTTTTACTCCCCGGTCCACCATACTCAATCGAGGATAGATAATTTTTTTATCTCACATAATATATCCCAAGCTCTTGTTGATGCTGAAATTGGACCCATTTTATTATCAGATCATGCCCCTGTTTCCATTTGTTTGGATGTTCTTCCTAAGGTGGATGCACCGCGAAGATGGCGGTTTAACAATGCTCTCCTTCTAGACCCTATTTTTAATTCGGCCTTTACCACATTTTTTAATGAATATTTTTTGTTTAATCAAAATGATACAATGTCCTTTTCGGTTATATGGGATGCTTTTAAAGCATCAGCTAGAGACTTCATCATAAGATACATTGCCAAGAAGCAGGCTGCTGCTCGAAAACGTTCAAGGGATCTGTTCCATGAGATAAAGAGACTGGAGCAATCCTATTACTCTACGAATTCAAAAGAAAGTTTGTCGGCCCTTCTTAAAGCTAAGATACAGTTTAATAAGGATACTACGAACGCTGCCTCTTTGTACTTGTTGAAATCTAGTTCGAAATTTTATGGAGGCCAGAATAGGGCCGGAAACATTTTGGCAAACTATCTAAAAGTAAAATATAATAAGCTGAATATTGAATCCATATTTGATGACAACTCTCATTTAGAATTCAAAGATCGAAGTATAGTAGATGTATTCTCCTCTTTTTATAAATCATTATATGCAGCAGAGGCACACCCCACAGACTCTATGTTGTCCCAATTCTTTTCTAATATTCAAAAGCCAGAACAGGATCCTCCTGATCTCTCACCCTTAGAGACAGATCTTACGTCACAAGAATTGCTAAATGCTCTACGGCACCTTAAGAAAGACAAAGCTCCTGGCCCAGATGAGTTCACAGTTGAATTTTTTTTTCATTTTTCTCAATTGTTGCTTCCTAAGCTCCATCACCTCATTCGCTCGTTTTGCGATTCTGAGGGTGCTAATGGTTCTTTTTTGGAAGCACACATCTGTCTCATTTCCAAAGAGGGTAAGGATTTGAGATATTGCAAGAATTACAGACCTATTTCTTTGGTCAATATTGATTATAACATTTTTTCCAAGGCTTTAGCTCTGCGATTGGACTCTTTTTTACCAAATTTGTTGGGCAAGGAGCAGTCCGGTTTTGTCAAAGGCAGGCTTATCACAGATAATACACGACTTTTCTTTAATGTCCTGTCCAAATCCTCTCATCTCAAACACCTGCTAGCTGCAATAGCTTTAGACGCAGAAAAAGCATTCAATAGGGTTGAATGGCCATATTTATTTCATGCTCTGCAATGGTTCGGCTTTGGTCCAAAGTTTATTTCTCTCATCTCCTTGCTTTATTCAAACCCTCGTGCTGCAGTTTTTGCTAATGGTCTACTTTCCTCATTTTTTGATTTAGGTAGAGGTGTCCGCCAGGGGTGCCCACTATCCCCATTTCTTTTCAATCTGGCATTGGAACCTTTTTTATCTAAATTACGTCAAAAATCCGGATGTTCATGGTTTCGAGATTAAGAACTCCCACATTAAATTTGCTGCATATGCGGATGATATCCTGCTCTTCATGTCACAACCATCAATATCCATTCCCGCCTTCTTAACAGAAGTTCAATCCTTTTCTGTTGTCTCAGGTTACAAGTTAAATACCGATAAGTGTGAAATTATGCCTCTTACCAAGTTTACTTTTAGAGATGATTACGCTCCCTCACATTTCTCTTGGAGCCCCAAACATATCAAATACTTAGGACTACATTTTGCTCCTCTACTCTCAGACACAGTCTCCTTGTGCTTGAACAACTGTACCCAAAGGCTTTCCGATTTAACAGCTAGAAGGCATCCTCTTTATTTGTCATGGTGGGGTCGTCTTGATACTATAAAGATGATGCTTTCGCCCATAGTGTTATACACTATCTCTAATATTCCTATACCGATCTCTGCCAAATTCTTTAAAAAGATTAATACAATCCTCTCTTCTTTTCTCTGGAATAATAAGAAGCCCCGTATGTCACTAGCTAGATTGACCCGACCTAAATCTGAAGGAGGAGTACATTTTCCAGCCTTTTCCACTTATCACAAGTCTTTCCTATTACGCCAGGCTGCATGCTGGCTTGCTGAGTCCATGGACGATTGCCCTTTGTGGACTTTACTTGAGAGCCAACTTCTATATCCCTTCACTTTTCAGGAATATCTTGCATTCACACGTAAACCACAATCCTTGTCAACTCCCATATCAAACTCACATCCTCGTTGCTGGGATCGAGCTCCTCCCCTGCACTAGCAAGTTATGATGCATTCCTCAAGTCAACAATTTGGCATAATAAATCTCTGTTAATCCGCAATAAACCTTTTTACTGGAAATCGTGGTACCAAAAAGGATTGGTCTGGATTCACCAATTGTTCTCTCACTCAGAGTTTATGTCCTTTCCACAACTTAAGGCATCCTTCAATTTGTGCAAATACTTCCCTTCCCAAATATAACCTTCTCAAGAATGCGATACTCGAGTTGTCTTATAAACTGTTGGGCACGTCAACTGACACCCATACCCCTAACCCTTCTCATAATCTCCATGCTTTACTATGTACTCAACCTAAGGCTTCAACTCTTTACTCACACCTACATGCTTTTAAAGGAGAAAGATTGAAGACTAAGGTGGAAATGGCTTGGGAGGATGAGTTGAAGAGGTCCTGATCAGTTCTTCTATGGGACAAGATTTGGACTAAGATACGTAAATCTTCTAGAGCTGCGAATACAACGCAAACACTATTTTTTATATACAATAAACTATTGTTTTCCCCTGATAAATTAAGCAATCAATACCCCTCAGTACCGAATACCTGTTGGACTTGCTCATGTCCAAGTGCTGACTTATTCCATATGTTGTTTTCATGCCCTCACGTTCACGAATTTTGGTTACGAGTTTGGTCACAAATCAACTCCATTTTCGACACCAATTTTTCATTTTCCTATGTTCATGTGTTTCTGGGAAGCCTTTCCCCTATTTGGAATTTGCATTTATTAAATGTCCACATCATTGATTTGTTATTAGCGGTAGCTTTCAACAAATTACAACGAATTGGAAGGACTCCTCAAAAATTTCATACCAAGCTTGGTGGAACGCAGTTTGCTATAACCACCGGTTAGACACTTCTTTTGTCCATCCCTCTCCCTAGCAACAAAACGCTTAAATCTATGGTCACCTGTAACATCATTTATTGATATTAATGCCAAACGTTTCAATCTACAGTTAATATCCAGACAAGAGGTCCTTAAACCTCCATGATTCCCCTGATCATTCCTGTGTCTTTCTGTATTATTAGTTAAACTCATGGTTTATTCTTTGTATATTGCACTTTATTTTGAAGTATGTATTGTTACAATCCTATGCGTTTTGTTAGTACCAATTTTTGTAATGAGATGATGATGTACAATTTGACCTACTCTTGTGGATTTCTTCTTTTTTTTTTTTTTCCTGTTTTTCTTACCTCAATAAACTTTCTCTTGAACTTAAAAAAAAAAGAAATTGGACAGACAATTGTCACTCCATTTTACATTTTAATATGTTTGTTCCTCCATTCCCAGTATTAGCTACAGTCTAAAAAACTTGTTCCTGACTTTATTTTAGTGTCCTAATCCAGTTTTACATCATAAGACAGGGTTTTAACATCTGCCCCCACAGCCTTTGAGGCACAGAGGGGCCCATTCATACCAAGGTCAATGTATATCTTTGAGAAATGAGAGACTCAGGTGCCCCTCAATACATTTCGGGGGAGGGGGAAGGGTGTGCATCATGATGTGTTATACTGCTGTCATAAGCCTTCTTTTGCCAGTGTAGGAGAACAGCATATTTCCATTTTGGATCTTCCAAGCGTATGTGCATCAGCCAATGCTTAATAAAATTTGAGCCAGTGGTTGCAGGTGTTGCCCACCGACACACATTTTTGGGAACCAGCCTAATTTTTCCTCATAAGAATTTGGCCCAGAACAAGAGAGAGAACAACAAAAATAGATCAAAGAAGGAGGAAGAGATGGGAAAACTGTGACAAAAGGAGAAAGGAGGGGAAAAAAAGAAGCCCCTGCAAGAGAGTGATAAAGGGTCAAGGACCATATTGTGGTGAAGGAAAGAGGCAGCACGAGGAAGCAAGACTACTAAGCCTTGGTTATCAGAAACACTGACATTTAGCAGCACTAGCTGTGTAATTCTGGAAATCTTTGGGCACCAGCACTTATTATTTTATAAGTATAGTGTCTGTTGAGGATTTCTGTGGAAAGGCATATAAAAAGGAGCATTGGTTTTGAACAACATTTCAATTTCATTAAAAATTGCCCTTTTCATCCAACAAAACTGCCATTGCATTGAAAATGGACACAGGGCACACATTCTAAAATACCCGAATGTACTTATGTTAGCTACTGCATGTGTCCTGGTGAAGAGCTGCCCAGCCAGACTCAGGCACAACACCTGAGTGTCCCTTTGGACAACTGCCTCTACCCCAGCAAGGTGTCTGAGAAACACCCAAGAACTATTCCAGGAGTTGTCACCTCTACTTCAGTGATCTGCATCCCAGCCCAACACCTGCTCATTCCCAATCAAGGGTCTTTGTAGGAACTTCTGCCTCTACCATGAAAAGATGTGGCTTAACCTTGCGCCCATCTGACACATCAACATTCTTCCCTAAGCTACTGCCTTGAACTTAGTGAACCACGGCACCCCATACCTGGTGGTAATGCTGAATGATATTCCTGAAGAACTACACTGGCCTCATGGAGTCACCGCCTTTGCTCTGGGGATGAGGGGAGTGTGTGCCCCTGTCTACAGGCTTTGGTTGTTTTCTACTGCATGTGGAGCCTAATAATACTGAGCAAACACAAGAAGATAATGGACGGAGTGCTGAAACTTTTCAGACACTCCCCCGTCACAGATCTGGGTTGAATCCATCATCGTTCTTTAGCTCACTTCGCCACCCTAGTTCGGACCCAGCCATATGCAAATCAGTCTTGACCCTGTTCCTCATGGGAACAGGCCAGCCCAAACTGGCAAGCCAGGTCTTCCCTGGACCGGAAACAAGCATCCTGGGACCGGTATCGGGGTAACACCCCTCATCAGCCAGGTTAGCTTGAATCCAGTGGCAAAGTGAGCAAGGGACCCAATTTAGGGCGAACAAAGAAAGCACAAGGAGATAATGGACAGAGCACTGAAACTTTTCAGACACTCATCCCCAGTCACAGATCTGGGTTGAATCCATCATCATTCTTTAGCTCACTTCACCACCCCAGTTCAGACCCAGCCATATGCAAATCAGTCTTGACCCTGTTCCTCATGGGAACAGTCCAGCCCGGACTGCCAAGCCATCTCTTCCCTGGACCGGAAACAAGCATCCTAGGACCTGTTTTGGGATAACACCCCTCATCAGCCAGGCTAGCTTGAATCAAGTGGCAAAGTGAGCAAGGGACCCACGTCTGGGCATACCTTGCCAACTTAGGGTGAACAAAGCAAACTCAAGGAGAGTGCTAACACTTTTCAGACACTCACCCCCAGTCACAGATCTGGGTTGAATCCATCATCGTTCTTTAGCTCACTTCGCCTCCCAGTTCAGACCCAGCCATGAGCAAATCAGTCTTGACCGTGTTCCTCATGGGAACAGTCCAGCCTGAACTGACAAGCCAGGTCTTCCCTGGACCGGAAAAAGTCATCCTGCGACCGGTTTTGGGGTAACACCCCACATCAGCCAGGCTAGTTTGAATTCAGTGGCAAAGTGAGCAAGGGACCCACGTCTGGGCATACCCTGCCAACTAAGGGTGAACAAAGCAACCACAAGGAGATAATGGATGGAGTGCTGAAACTTTTCAGACATTCACCCCCAGTCAGATATCTGGGTTGAATCCATCATCGTTCTTTAGCTCAATTCACCACCCCAGTTCAGACACAGCCATATGCAAATAAGTCTTGGCCCTGTTCCTCATGGGAATACTAACCTGTTGTCCTAGGGCATGCATTGTGCAAGTGACATCGATTTGGGTCTCAGGACTGTGGAAGCAGAAATGGGACAACTTCTCGAGAGCTCTTGGGTTCTCAGATTCTAGCTGGTAATTCAGGCTGTCCTGTAGCGTATCCCATGGTGTTCATTACACAAGTCCTGCCTCATGAGACTTTAGAAGATAGACTGCAAGATGGAGTAGGCTATCAGCCAGGGTTTGAATACTGCAAAAATATAGCACAAGTGGGTACAGGCTATCATGCCAAAAAATGATCCCAAACTAAAATGCAATGAGACAATAACACGCAGAAGAATGGAATTGAGATTAGGGCTATACGTTCGCCCATTTTATGTTTGTTCAGTCTGTAGCCAAGCAGTTATGAAACTCTGGTGCTGCTTGTTAGACATGAAGCATTATTGGAGCCACAACAGTTTACATGTAATCAAAAGGAATTATTTAGCTCTGTGGTTGCTTGTTAGATGCAATGGGCCTTATTTAGAGTTTGATGGACAGGATATTTTATCACACACAGACATCCAGATATCTAGTAAACCATATTACAAATGCATTGTAGTCAGGGCCACTAGTTTTATATGATTCTTCAGCTGCGGCATTTTTTGCATAGTTATGGATTTGCCGCATTTACCACAGAATCCATGATCTGCTGCATATTCTGCAGATTTTAACTAAAAATTGTTTTTAGCAAGAAATGCGCATGCACGGGCGCGCGTACATGTGCAGTTTTCTCAAAGAATTACCCAGACGGCGAGGAAGAGGAGGAGGGCAGCCCGGGGACACCGCATGCCAGGTAAGTGGTTTTAATTTAATTTTAAGTCATGTAGAATTAATTTTTAATATAGGGGGGTGGAGGCAGGTGGCATAGCGTAGCATAGTGGATGTCCACGGAGTTTGTTTGCAACTTCGTGGACCTCCGCATAGACCCCCTACACCCACTACGCCCGGGGTTAATATCGTCGCAAGCAGGCCCCTTTGCATTCACGAGAAGCCCAGCCTTCAGGATTTTCACTTTTTTTTTTTTTTTCACTCATAGTAGCCAAGGGTCAAGCACCTGAGGGCCACCTCTTGGGGATCAGGACCTACTCCAGCAGAGGCAGGCCACAAGGCTTAGGTAGGCCCAGGCAGGCCCAGTTGCAGCTGCTCTACTGGGTAATTGAACGGAGTCCTCTAGATGCTTGTTGTGTCCCTGTAGCTCACACAGGTGATCAGCCAACTGACCCATTAAAGCACTTAGGGTAGCCTGGGACTAAGGCAAGCAGGTCCAATATTCCTTCTTCAGACAGCATAACAATCCTTCAAGTATCAGGGGAGTCCTTCTGGCAGCAGGGCAGTCCTTCTTCTGAATCTTCCACAGGTCCAGGAGTGTTCTGAGTTCGGGTTTTAAGAGTGCCACTTTTATCCCTGGTGCCAGCCTGTTGGTGGGGGATGCCCTTTTTGTCTAATCTTCCCCCTTTCCAGGGTTTGGTTCCAAACTAGCTAGGTTCAACTAAAGACAGGCAGGCCTAGGTGTTAGCTGCATTGTCAGTGGCAGGGCAGACAGCCCTTGGAAGTCAGGAAGGGGGTGGGCAAGCCCTGAGGGTGTCCCTTTGATGCTCAGGAAGGTTGAGTGCCAACCCACCAGGATATCCTGCTCAGGGAAGCAGCACCCCGCCCACACCTAAATCCATTTTGTGACTATGTCTGGGATTAATACATAAAACACCACAGGTGAGCCACTCACAGGCATCTGACTCTGGACACTGGCAGAAAGGCACATTTGGCTTAGGCAGAAAAACATCAACTTTCTAAAAGTGGCATCTTTAGAATAGTAACTTAAAAAACGGAATTACCACTAAAGAGTAGTAAACAGCGTAAACAGTATCATCTTATCTGCTCTCAAACTGTAGTGAGCACTTATTAAATGTAATAATGCAACCCAGTGTTAGTCTATACTTACCATATATGTACTGCATTTATGTAAACCTGTTTCTGTATTGCATAATTTCTCTTCTCATTCTGTGTAGGTTGGAAATTGAGATCTCATTACGGACTTCACATGTAGGTACATATGACCAGAGATATCCCAGAAGATCATTACATTCTTTTTTAAGTAAACGCATCTCGTTCAGGTGTAGGTTAGGGATTACTCATTAACTTAATTCGGTCCTAAAGAAACACCACCTCCTGGACCACACAGCTGTGAAACATGTCGACCTTTCAATCACACACTGCAAAATTGTCACGGCCTATTATACCCCACTGACAATCTTTGCACTCTTGTTTTGAACCCTGCCAAGGGGATCATGGATTAAAGAACCTGATGCTACTCTAAGGTAGTTTTAAGGCACGATTTTCTACTAAATACACCACCCTACCTCCACAGACCCTCACTCATCCTTACGGCTTATGGAGAAGATCTCCACCAAAGCGCCCTCTTGCGGGGCCCTTGGGGCATTGCCGCACCAGCCCCATGAGGAGCTAAGTGCAATGATGAAGCATGACACCGACTTGGGTGTGTGAGGGCTCAATCTTCCAATAAGGAAGATCCACTTACTCACTAGATTTCCCATCTAAACCCTACTCTTTCTCTCTCTTGATAGGAACAGTTACCCTCCACTTGTATAAGGATATTTCTACATGGGAGCATGGGTTCTGGACCTTTAATTTGCTCCTAGTCCAATCCTTTTTGATTGACTATAGGAGAGGTATGCTATGTAACAGTGAAAAATGTCTTTGGGAGTTTTTCACTGATAGGACATGTAATACTCAAACTCACATGTCCAACTTTTTAA
Organism: Calotriton arnoldi; assembly: GCA_963921515.1. Lineage (NCBI taxonomy): Eukaryota > Metazoa > Chordata > Amphibia > Caudata > Salamandridae > Calotriton > Calotriton arnoldi. The sequence goes on from CAWUFW010017586.1 coordinate 11,765, forward strand.
ATACTAAGTACCCTACCATAGGAGCTAATAGGGCCTACCTTAGGGGTGACTTATAAGTTTTAAAAATAAAGTTTCAGGCTTGGCAAAAGGTTTATTATTAAGCTAAACAATGTGGACGAACCCACTGAAAAAAGGGGAGAAACTTTATGCAACCTCACTGTTGTGATAAGCTGTCTCTGGGACCCATTAGGTTTTCTTAAAAGACCCCTCACCCCAACATAGTTGGTGTCATGCTTCATCATTGGGGTCCCAACCGGGTGGCCGAATGCCTCCCGGTTGTGCTACGACACCTGATTACAGCAGAGCGGGTGTTGTGTGTAATGTGTTAGGTGTGGGTTAAAAAATGTCTCTGGGAATCCTTGTCTGATAAGTTTATTAATGACGGCCCAGGATATCGATTAAAAACAGGTGTGGCAACTAGTGGAGGGATTTGCTCCTAGTTGTCAAGTATAGGTCTACATGTTTCAGCCCAACAAAACAAAGTGAAAGGGCTTTCTTCAGGTCTGGGTGAGTGGTAATGAGTGGCAAAAAATCACACCACGTGAATGTGATATCCAACACACGCGCTAAGGTGTGTGGTACTATGCGTAGGTGTCGGTGTACTTACGGACACTCAATAAAAAACATGTGGAGAAAAAGAGAGACAGGACAGGACATTGACACATAAAAAAGCAACACATAAAAAAGCAACATAAAATGCAATCTTTCAGTGGTGCCACCAATTTCAGGCTTAGGTAGGTGGGGTCCACAGTGTGGTAATACATAAGCATGGCCAGGTGAGACTTCATATTTAAGCTGCACCGGCTGCATATATTACTCACATTAATATATGTTTGTGGCTGTGGGACGCAACAGCAGTGAGGAAATATCTAGTCAAAGCCAAGTGAGACTACATGCTTGGGCATGGTGCATGTGATCATCTCACAATTAAAAAATATATCGCTGTGACTATGGGAAGGCTTGCAGCAAACCATGCGACTGTGTTTTAGGCGCAAGTTTGTCGTGTGGCATGCCAAAGTGGTATTCTATAAGCACAGGGTTGTGTTCCGCCCTGTGTATGCCTTTAATGAGGCGCGGCGCAAAATGTACAGCATGCGGTGGCCACGAGTGGCATGACTCAATCTGGTCATTATTAAAAGTTATAGTTAGATTGCGTGCCCGTCACTTGGCTTTGACTAGATATTTCCTCACTGCTGTGGCATCCCACAGCCACAAACAAATATTAATGTGAGTAATATATGCACCCGGTGCAGCTTAAATATGAAATCTCACCTGGCCATGCTTATGTATTACCACACACCTCACTACCACTCACCTGGTCCTGAAGAAAGCCCTTTCACTTTGTTTTGTTGGGCTGAAACATGTAGACCTTTACTTGACAACTAGGAGCAAATCCCTCCACTAGTTGCCACACCTGTTTTTAATCGATATCCTGGGCCGTCATTAATAAACTTATCAGACAAGGATTCCCAGAGATATTTTTTAACCCACACCTATCACATTACACACAACACCCGCTCCGCTGTAATCAGGCGTCGTAGCACAACCGGGGGGCATTCGGCCACCCGGTTGGGACCCCAATGATGAAGCATGACACCAACTAGGTTGGTGTGTGAGGGGTCTTTTAAGAAAACCTAATGGGTCCCAGAGACAGCTTATCACAACAGTGAGGTTGCATAAAGTTTCTTCCCTTTTTTTAGTGGGTTTGTCCACATTGTTTAGCTTACTATTGAACTGGGGACAAGGACGCACCCCTTAATTCCCTTGCTCTCTCCTTGTTTCACACTGATTCTGCAGCGGACAGCTGCAAGAGCTCATCCTTAATATTAGATTGCAACAACAACACTTACCATGGCAGAAAACCAGGGTCTTGGATTCACGGATAATGATGTCAACCTCATCCTCTCAAACCCCCCCTTTTGGCAGACCTAAACATGGCAACATCCATTGCCCAAACCGCTGATTGGGAAAACCTAAACGAGAAAAAGCGGAATAGAATACAGACGATCCTCCACGGAGTAATTCTCACAGAATACCTGAGAAATAACACGGCCCCTAGAGGGCTTATTGTGACCAATGCCCCACGCATCTTCCTAGAGGATGCTACCTTCCGCAAAGACTGGGCCCAGATAGCGTGGAGGTGCACACGCGACTGGATAATCCCTATCATTCAGACTGCAAAGCGACTATCTGATGCAGTCCTTATTGAGATTCAGGCTACGGAGGCCCACTTCAAAACGACACTTACCTCCTTCAAGAAAAAGCTGGAGGAAACCAACAGAGAGATCAACGAATACAAAGAGGGCCTTACCCAAACCAAGATCAACAAGTTCCAAAAGGACTTGAAGAAGTTCTCGTTCCTCAAGACCTACCCTTATGCCGATAGCGATTACAAACCTTCAAAATGCCCAGATACATCGGGGGGCTCCTCGGACGAGGATTCGTCTGCCAGCAGTGGCTCCAGCTCAGGGAGCTACCGGAATAGACAACAGGGAAGAGGGATGCACAACAGTTGGCAACAACCATGGCCACAATTACCTCCACGGGCAAACATGCAGTTCCCAGCCCCTTACCCTCAGATGCACCCAGAATTCGTGTATGGATGGAACCCTCCATTTGGACCACCACCCCCTTACATGAACCAGAACCAAAGGTTCCATTCTTTAGGGGGCAGCCAACGTGGGCGCGGAAGAAGACAACGACAAACCCAAGTCCACTGGGAGGAAGACCAGCATCCGGGAGCACAAACACGGAGCAAGGCGAAGGACCAGCAACCAGGCCCCAGCTCGAGATGAGCCTTGTGACCAATCTCTCATCGCACGTATTGACACCACCAGAAAAATCAGTTCTGGAGAAAGGCCTAGGATATGCACCTACATCCAAACTGGATAAATTCCAATTGCACTGCGAGCTTGCAGAATTTTTTCGCAAGCTGAAATTAAAAGCATTCTTTGAGAGCTCCCAGGACCAACCCGAGATGGAAACACAAGGCGATATGCCTTTTAGAACCAAGTCTACTTTCATCCCTCCACCGAGTGCAATACCACCAGAAATAACAGTGTACGAACAAGCTGTTTTCAAAGAAATAGAAGATTTGAAGGAAGAACACACCTTCCAAAACACAAGCACAATGGAATGCCAAGCCCTTAGATCACTGAGAGCTAATGGGACAATATTCATAAAGCCAGCTGACAAGGGCGGGGGCATCGTCATCCTTAACAAGGACGACTACCGTGAGGAGTGCAAACGCTTGCTAAACGACACTAAGAACTATCAAAAGTTAACCCAGGACCCTAGTGAATCCCTCAAAACTCGGATTCTCAATCTGGTTGAAGAAGCAGAAACCACCGGACAAATCACTAAACAAGAAGCGCAGTTCCTCACCACCACCCCAGGAAAAATACCATATTTTTATACAGTCCCGAAGATACACAAGAACAAGACACCACCACCCGGACGCCCGATAGTCTCTGGCATAGGGTCACTATTGGAACCACTTTCACGATATTGTGATTTTTTCCTACAACCCCTAGTGCAGTCCACCAGCACCTACTTGAAGGACACAAAAGATCTTCTGGGCCTCATCAACACCCTGGCTTACAACCCAGAGACCTCATTTCTTGTCAGTCTTGATGTCGAGAGTCTATACACGAGCCTACCTCAAGATGCCACTCTCGCAGTACTGAAATCTGCATTGGACAACAGCACCTGGAACTACCATACTCCTAAAAGATTCATACTGGAATGTGCAACAATGGCACTCAAAGATAACTACTTTGAGTTTGAGGGGGAACTCTACTAACAAAAATTTGGCACTTCCATGGGGAGCCGTTTTGCCCCCAGCGTGGCGGGTTTATATGTCTACAACTTTGAGATGAACCACCTGCTCAATAAAAACTTGCCACGCATTGCCCAGATCAAATTTTACAAACGTTACATTGATGACATCCTTTTGATCTGGGAGGGAGATACCCATTCTCTAATGACATTTTGCCAGTGGATAAACGCCTGCGACCCGAACCTTAAATTCACACACAGCATCCACAGGCACAACATGACCTTTTTGGATCTGGAGATACAAGCAATAGAGGGAGGGTTGTAAAGAAAAACACTTTAAACCTACAGCCCGCAACTCCCTGCTACACTATTCTAGCTTTCACCCCAGAAGCTTACGTGAGAACCTCCCCTACGGGCAGTTTCTCCGGCTTCGCAGGAATTGCAGTGACGTACACGACTTCAAAGAGCAGGCAAACGCCCTGAGCACCAAACTGCAGCACCGAGGCTACCCAAAGCAAATAACCGAGAAAGCTAAGAAACGTGCAAGAAACCAAAACCGGGATGGACTACTGGAGCCAAAAGAACGCACTCCCACATCCATCCCCCTCACATGCGTCACTACCTTCAATGCGGTTTCTAACAAAGTCTCCCACATCATTAAAAAACACTGGAAGATATTGCACACTGGCAAACTGAAATGGGAACGACCCTTACTTTCACATAAGAGGGCCAGATCTATCAAAGACACCCTAGTGTCGATACGCCCGGTCCCTCTGTCAAAACCTACAAATACACTCCTGAATGCCTGGGGTCTCCCTACCATTACAGTGTCTGCCACATTACAGAAACTACTAAAAGCCTGCAATTAGAACCAGGCAAGACTTGGCAAATCAGACAGCACACAAACTGCAATACTACACTTGCTATCTACTGTATCGTCTGCCCATGCAACCTCACCTACATTGGCATGACAAGTAGAAAAATAAAGACCCGCATCTGTGAGCATCGCAGCACCATTCGATGCAAGAAAAACACCACACGACTGGCCAACCACTTCTTGGAGGCAGGGCACACCACTAATGACATGCGATGGGTGGTGATAGAAACATTGGACCCAAAAATGCCTAACATACAGAGTCGCCTCCTGGAGAAGGAGCAAAGATGGATTTACCGGCTGTCCAGTCATGTGACTGGTCTTAACGATAACATACCGTGGAACTGTCTCAGCAAACCACCATGAGCCAGCTCGCCACATCACCTACACGGTTTACATATTAGTGCCAACGGTACATAGGGCGACGCCCACATTTCCCTGACATCGGAGCACTCAAAGGCTGATCCCTCCGTATGCTAAGTAGTGCCGTACAGTGCTTTCTGACACTTATACTCCCCGACATCTGAGCACTCAAGGGTTGATCCCTTACAAACCCCAGAATTCACTCTGCCAAGTAGCACCATGCATAGTTGTCTGATCCAGACAGCTGCTGCAGTTTCCCACTGAGTTATGCATAAGGCTGAGGTTGTGGCTTGAAACATACCATGGCAGCCTGCCAACACCCACTCACCAAATATTGCCCTCACGCTAAGTGCACTTAACCCACCACAAGTGTCTAGTTATTCCAGAACCCAGTCAACACCTGGCTTGCACTTTAAACCTACACTAAATATGGCCCCCGCGCTATGCGCACCTAATCCACCACAAGTGTCTAGTTATTTCAGACCTCAGCCAACACCTGGCTTGCACTTTCTAAAGGTACGCCTTTATATAACATTATATTTTAATTTTTATGATATTATTTATAACATCTATTATCATCCATTCTACCAATTTTAACACCTTGCCTTGTCGCTTAAAACCCTCACTCCATACATTTGTTTAGAACCGCCCGAGTCATGCAATAATCTTTGAACCTGACTCACGTAACAAAAAGGTACAGGCCCGCAACCCTCACCTAAGATGGCCCCACGCATGCGCTGCAACCCCGCTATCGGGAGTCTAGTCTTTCTAACTCCAGGCTTCCCGACACGCATGCCATTAGCCGTGTTCACGGGATTAAATACAGCACGCACACAGGGCATAACGAGCAGCCGGGGCCACGGGAGACCGCTACAGGTTCATTGTGGGTCTTCATCTTGACGAAGTAAGGCCTCGTTACTCTTCTCCCCTTTCACATACAGCATAACGCTTTTTTAATACTCATGTAGTTTCTAACTCTTCTTTTATTCCATAGAGTGTGACTACAGATGAGACCCCTCCCGAGGCCCGTATTTATGCCTAGCACTACAGCTTAGTGTAATTATGCGCTATCTCTTTATTCATATCCAGGTTACGCGCACGCAATCTAACTATAACTTTTAATAATGACCAGATTGAGTCATGCCACTCGTGGCCACCGCATGCTGTACATTTTGCGCCGCGCCTCATTAAAGGCATACACAGGGCGGAACACAACCCTGTGCTTATAGAATACCACTTTGGCATGCCACACGACAAACTTGCGCCTAAAACACAGTCTCATGGTTTGCTGCATGCCTTCTCGTAGTCACAGCAATATATTTTTTAAATATGAGATGATCACATGCACCATGCCCAAGCATGTAGTCTCACTTGGCTTTGACTAGATATTTCCTCACTGCTGTGGCGTCCCACAGCCACAAACATATATTAATGTGAGTAATATATGCACCCGGTGCAGCTTAAATATGAAGTCTCACCTGGCCATGCTTATGTATTACCACACTGTGGGCCCCACCTACCTAAGCCTGAAATTGGTGGCACCACTGAAAGATTGCATTTTATGTTGCTTTTTTATGTGTTGCTTTTTTATGTGTCAATGTCCTGTCCTGTCTCTCTTTTTCTCCACAGGTATTTTATTGAGTGTCCGTAAGTACACCGACACCTACGCATAGTACCACACACCTTAGCGCGTGTGTTGGATATCACATTCACGTGGCGTGATTTTTTGCCACTCACTACTACTCACCCGGTCCTGAAGAAAGCCCTTTCACTTTGTTTTGTTGGGCTGAAACATGTAGACCATTACTTGACAACTTGGAGCAAATCCCTCCACTAGTTGCCACACCTGTTTTTAATCGATATCCTGGGCCGTCATTAATAAACTTATCAGACAAGGATTCCCAGAGATATTTTTTAACCCACACCTATCACATTACACACAACACCCGCTCCGCTGTAATCAGGTGTCATAGCACAACCGGGGGGCATTCGGCCACCCGGTTGGGACCCCAATGATGAAGCATGACACCAACGAGGTTGGTGTGTGAGGGGTCTTTTAAGAAAACCTAATGGGTCCCAGAGACAGCTTATCACAACAGTGAGGTTGGATAATGTTTCTCCCCTTTTTTCAGTATGTTCGTCCTCATTGTTTAGCTTACTATTGAACTGGGGACAAGGACGCACCCCTTAATTCCCTTGCTCTCTCCTTGTTTCACACCAAAAGGTTTATTATGCCAGGTCTAAATGGCATTTTTAAAACTACATTACAGGCTGCAGAGACAGGCCAGAGACATGTTTTAAAGGGTTACTTTAGTGGGTGGCAGAATGAGTGCTGCTGTGTACCATTTAATTTACCGCCCCTGGGTACAGGTAGTACCATATACTAGGGACTTATAAGTAAATTAAATGTGCAAATTTGGTGTATACCAATTTTACCAAGTTTTATGGCAAGAACACTAGCACTTTGCCACTAGTTATCAAGGAGGAAAGTGCACAGAATCCTAAAACCAACAAAAACTAATTCAGCAAACAGGATGGGTGAAGGCAAAACGTTTGGGGGAATATCATGTCAAGGATGTCAGGTCTAACACACACCAAATCACATTCTATAACCTGGGATCCACTCTGTAATTCTTGCCGATGGACTTGGAGGGTTTTCTCCTATTTGTCTCCCTGTTGCATGTTGAGATTTTTAGTTTAGGATCCGAGCCCGACTGTAGACTCTTCCCGACGTATACTGATCGGCTAATGAGGTGAGGTTAAGTAATATGGGGCTTATCTTCAAGAAAGCAAATGAAATACTAATGAGCATATGGGAAAGTAAAAAAAACTTTCAAAGTCCCAACTTTTTCTGAGGGGACAGTGCAGAATTTCCTATGAGTGATAGATTTATTTTTTTGTATTGAAAGATATACTTCTAAATCATAATCTATTAGCAAGTGCTAAAAGCAAAACAGTTTGATGATACTACAAAAGACAATCTCACGTTTGGAGCAATATGTGGACCTAAAATATGCTCTATAGCCACTTCTCTCAAATTTGGTTCAGAGAATAACTGCCTTTCATATTTCGATTTTCTCGGAATGTACCTAAGAGTGACAGGACTGGCATACCCATTGAAAGTCAAATCTCGTGGTGTAATTGCAAATTTTGGTGTAGTTTTGTACTCACATTTCCATAAGACCTAAATTGCACTCAGGTCAGTGCAATGTTTCTCCACTCTTTGCACAACTTAAAAAGTGCACAATAATATTGGCGTTGACTGACCCGTGCAAACAACAGGATGTAACACTAATTGGATGGTCTAAATGTTGGTGGGAAGTTCCGTGCACAATTTCATTTACACCAGAACAATTTAATCCAGAAATGTCAGTGTAGAATTGCACATATATATTCTATATTCTTAGTTCAAATATCTTTATTGCTTATTTAAAAAGAAGTACATTTGCAATACAATAGCAATACATCAAATCAGAGTCAAGTATATAATAACAAATATTTTAAAAAAGGACTTCATGACAAAGAGATACTGGACTGGGATAAAAAGATGTCAAAGTTATCATATAAAAATGATCAGATAAATACCATTACAAATATTGTAAATTCATCAAGTATTAAGTATAAATCACAGGACTGTGGAACAGATGGAGCATCTACATATATCGCAACAAAGTCATGTGTTAGTTGCATTGCTTAATAGATAAGATACATCAGCAAGGGGAAAAGAGGTGAAAGAAGGGAAGAGAGAAAGAAAGAGAGAAAGAGGAAAGAATACTAGAGAAAAGGAAGAAGGATAAAATGGTGGGAAGGGAAGAAAATAAATTAAGAGATGGAATCAAAAGGATATTGAACTACCAACCCCTGAGAAGACAAATCCATATAGTTATCCAAAGACCCCCATACATTACTAGCAATTGAAGGTGAGTAATGCTTCTTTTCAACAAAAGTATGAGCTCCACGAAGATATGAAACCCATGCCCACCAGGTATGGTAAGATAGGAGATGAAAAGATTTCCATTCTGTGTGTATAATTTTGACTGCAATGGATAAGAGTAAATTTAAGAGCTCCAAATCCGTATTGTCAAGAGGTAAAGGGGTAACTGTAGCCCATGGACCAAGCAAAATCATAGGTAAAGAGAGAGCCTGTGCTCTGGGGTCAGCGTTCTAGTTTTTAACTGATCCTGGCTATAAAAAGCACGCCGGCGCGACCGCGCAGCGTGTGATACGAGGTGCTCAGTGTTTGTTGCTTTGCGTGTCTGTTCTGGGGATTAATGCACATCGCACTTTGATATGCTTCAGTTTTTAATATCAACTCCTTTTAAAATTGTTTTAATTAATTTCGCCGACCCGCGGTGCCCGTCTGTAAGAGCGGGCCTGCCAGTGCTCTGGGGTCAGCTTACTAGTTTTTAACTGATCCTGGCTATAAAAAGCACACTGGTGCGACCGCGTCGCCGGCGCACCAAAGGCGCGCCAAAGGCAAGCCCGTCGGCGCCCGGAGTGTGCCCAGCGCCAGAACCCCTGGTCGTTTTGCGCTCCGAAGCTTCACAAAAAATCAACTGTTTGAGCTCAGGAGAGGTGAGTGTTGTACTCCTGATGTTTTCTATAAATGGGGAAAATACGGGGAGTTCAAGTGTTCCAGTTGTGATTTCCGTTTTGTTTCGGCACTAGGCACATATAATGCTTGGGCTGCTAAGACAGAGGCCAGTGGGAGGAAGGGAGAGATCGCAGTCCTGTTGATCTCTACTAAAGGCACACTTACGACCACGGGTAGTTTCAGACATGTTGGTAGAAATGTTACGGCGACGCAGGATCATAATCTTCAATGTACACTGCTCAATACTCACTCACTGGTCAAACATAAGTACCAGTTTGAATGCCTGCTGCAGCTCTCTAACCCGGATATAGTATTCCTGACAGAGACCTGGACAACTCTGGCCTCTGATCCTGACTGGAATGCTGCACTCCCTGCTGGCTATTCAGTGATTAGCCAAGACAGGACAGGGAACAAAGGAGGGGGAATTGCTATAATTCATCGCAACCACCTAAATGTGCGAGTAGAATCTATTTCTCAACTTCCAGCGGAAGCTATGCGTTTTATGTGTAAAATAAATAACACTTCTACTTTTCATAGTTTTCTCCTGTATCGGCCACCTGGTCCCAGAGCAGCCTTCATGCAAGCTCTTCAGACCCTACTTGAAGCCTGCCTAGAATCCCCTTCACTCACTATCCTGGGCGACTTCAATTTTCACTTGGAACTAAATAATAATTCAGACACTATAAGGCTACTTGATAATTTAGCTGCGTATGGCCTAACTCAAATAGTATAAACACAATCCAAAGAGAGGGGGGACTAGGAGCTGTTTTAGAAAATCAATAAAGGTCCTGAACCAATGCTCCTAAAGACATCGTCAAAAACACTAAGTGGTATCAGTTCCTAAGAGAAATAGAGAGGGAGCACTCTGCAACCCTTTTTGGTTGTGAGTAGATGTGATAGTCTCCAGAAAGATATTGAGTGTGCATGAGTAGGGAGTTTTTCTCCTGTGTGTTCTTGTGCCCTCACACACCCTTGCGAGTGTAAAGCATCATCATCGGGCTGTGCTCCTCTTGGGGGTGGCGCTGCAGTCCCCCACGGCCCCCACAAGAGGGCTCTTTAATGGAGATCTTTTCAGGAGGTGCTGCACTTGTGCATGTGGGTGTGTGGGCCAAGTGAGTGAGTGAAGGTGTAGATAAAATTACCTATCGATACCCTGGCGGATTTAATGAGGAGGCCTCCAGGTAAGACTAAAAATTGGACGGAATTGGAGACTCTCCTTAAACAAATAAAGGGAGGGACAAGTATGTTCCCGCTGCTCTCAACCCGTAAAGGAGTGTGTAATGTTCAAAAGTGAAGGATGGTCGACATGTTTCGCGCAACCAGTGGGTCCCTAATGGATCCCTGTGCACTTCATCAGGACCGTGAATCAGAAGTTGTGAATGTGGGAATCAGGGAAAGACACCCTATAATCCCACCATACCTATTGTAAGGTCAGGAGAACGTCTCAGCGTTCGAGACACGTGTTATTCGTGTTCTCAGAACCCAAACCTGGTGGAGACAAGGAGACAATTAAGAAAAGAGAGAAAGAAATATTTACAAATGTTCTCAATATGTTCTTTGTGAAACAGCATCTGTCAATCACAATGCCAATGATGTGGTAAAGTACCACTAAAGTGAGGCACCCTTATTATGCGTGACATTTCACTTTAATAGTAATACGATGTCTGTCTGCGTAACAGAGAACTGTGCGTTCTATTGGCCAGCGTGGAGTAACATTACGACAGGCAGGAGTGTCACAGTGAGATCTAAAAACCGAAGGTGACATCGTGTGTCATATTTGCATCAAGAAATTGCAAACGCTCAATGAGTTTGAGACCCAGGCAAAAATATTATCTGACAATTTGACAGCTAGACAGTATCCAAAAAGAATCATCAGACAAGCCCATAAAAGAGCTAGGAACAACCACAGGGAGGCCCTTCTTGAAACCAGTGAGAAGATCAAGACAGAAACCCTAACTTGTGTGACTACATACACCTAACTCCAATTAAATCCAAAAGATTGTTAAAAAACATTGGAGGATACTAGAGACAGGAGGTTTCAGTCCAGGACCAGCACCTTTATTTACATTCAAACGCACACAAAATCTAAAAGACATTCTGGTGCATACGCGCCCCAAGAATACCATACAGAAACAACCTACTCTATGGGCCTTACCCCCAGTGGAAGGACATTACCCGTGTGGGTCTTGTGCAGTTTGTCCCCGGACAAGACCATCCAAAGAGATTGATTTGGGTATGAGGAGACCGTGGCAGCAGAAACGCCATACTAACTGCAACACAAGAAATTGCGTATATCTGATCACGTGCCCATGTGCAATGAAGTACGTGGGAATGACCATGAGACCAGTGAAGGTCCGCATCGGGGGAACATAAGAGCACGATCCGATGCAGGAGAACCACCACAAGACTACAGAATCATTTTCTGGAGAAAAATCACCCTCCAGAGAGTCTAAAATGGACCGTGATCGACTCAAACCCTAACTGGACAACATCCGCACTGTTTAGACAGGAACAACGTTGGGTGTTTAGGTTACAGAGTAATGTGGAGGGTTTAAATGATGACATCCCTTGGGCAGAGCTGGTATCTTGAAGTCTCACACCATAACCATCATGATACCCCCTATCTAGAGAGTAGGCATTGACCATACACTAATAACCTACCACACCCTTCTCGCTGTATTGATGAGAAGGCTCTACATAGGGACACCCAGATGTCTGTTAAAAACAGAACCGATATTGTGCTCTGTGCATACTTCAATGAGCTACATGGGTACTTTGTAAAACACCATCATTAACACCATATGAGCAATTGATCATATCAGTATTATTCAGGGTATGAACACTCAGCCTCCTCTCCCTCCGGGAGCCAGCTCTTATGGGAGAAGAACCTCACAAGCAATGGTGGTCACCTGCAGAGCTTTTTCGGACCTACTGCATTTTACACACACAATAATAGTTGCTACTACCTATTTGCACTTTTGCCGTGGTATACTCCTATGGCAGCATACCTCAAAATTAATATGTTATGACTGGGAGAGACTGGACTCGTTACCTGTGAGAATACATATCTAGATACCTGTATAACGTTTTGTTATACTTTTCCCCATGCACCCACCTTCATTTGAGCATATTTTCATGATTATGGTACGGTATCAGCTGTATTTGTAGACCTTTAAAGATGGCCGCCACCGGGTGCTACACACGTCACTACGCGCTCAACTGATGCTATTGGACACGCTTACGCCCTTCCGTCAACTAGGAAGCAATCCTGCTATAGTTACCGGGTCTTCCTGACACACAGTTACCGGCGAACCTGATCGGCTGACAGGTTTACAGGCTCCTGACCAAGGGTGACACAGTAAGTTCCCACTGCTGCTAACACCGGATCAAAGGTAATCTTACCGCGCCCTGCATGTCGATCGAGTCTAAAATGCCGGCATTGTTCTATTTCGATTTTTCCACATATAGTTTTCCACTCTCAGCCTGATTACTCGCCGACGCGGCCCTACTTCATCTTGGGGAGGGTATGAATTTTTTCATCCTTAGAATTGATATGAGCTGCGATTTAATTAACTTATGGGAGCGTTCTACTGAATAGTGTAAACAGCGTGATCGGACGTACTCGAGCACTTCACTACCATTTTCAGTACTTAGAGCCTGTTCACGTCGGTTTGCACAGTACCATCAACTTGTCAGAATAGAGCACAGCCACAACAGCTTCCTGAGCATGCTCACAGCACCGTAACCTAGCGCTTGTCACAACCCTCTCTCCTACATCATTATTAACGGTATGTTTCTGAGATTGAAAGAGAGTTGGATAATTAAACGTACGTTGAGTAGTCTGGATTGGTTTGACCAGCATGAGGCCGCTTACTATGAACACAAGATCTGCACTATTTAGGAACTAGTGGTCGGCTAGTTACGGATGTGATTAGCCTATATCCCAATTTTTTTAATGCAAATATGACACACAATGTCACCTTCTGTTTTTAGATCTCACGGTGACACTCCTGCCTGTTGGAATGTTACTCCACGCTGGCCGATAAAACGCACAGTTCTCTGTTACGCACACAGACATCGTATTACTATTAAAGTGAAATGTCACGCATAATAAGGGTGCCTCACTTTAGTGGTACTTTACCACATCATTGGCATTGTGATCGACAGATGCTGTTTCACAAAGAACATATTGAGAACATTTGTAAATATTTCTTTCTCTCTTTTCTTATTTGTCTCCTTGTCTCCACCAGGTTTGGGTTCTGAGAACACGAATAACACGTGTCTCGAACGCCGAGACGTTCTCCTGACCTTACAATAGGTATGGTGGGATTATAGGGTGTCTTTCCCTGATTCCCACATTCACAACTTCTCATTCATGGTCCTGATGAAGCGCACAGGGATCCATTAGGGACCCACTGGTTGCGCGAAACATGTCGACCATCCTTCACTTTTGAACACCACACACTCCTTTACGGGTTGAGATCAGCGGGAACATACTTGTCCCTCCCTTTATTTGTTTAAGGAGAGTCTCCAATTCCGTCCAATTTTTAGTCTTACCTAGAGGTCTCCTCATTAAATCCACCGGGGTACCGATAGGTAATTTTATCTACACCTTCACTCACTCACTTGGCCCACACACCCACATGCACAAGTGCGGCACCTCCTGAAAAGATCTCCATTAAAGAGCCCTCTTGTGGGGCCCGTGGGGGACTGCAGCGCCACCCCCACGAGGAGCACAGCCCGATGATGATGCTTTACACTCGCAAGGGTTTGTGAGGGCACAAGAACACACAGGAGAAAAACTCCCTACTCACGCACACTCAATCTCTTTCTGGAGACTATCACACCTACTCAAAAACCAAAAAGGGTTGCAGAGTGCTCCCTCTCCATTTCTCTTAGGAACTGATACCACTTAGTGTTTATTATGATGTCTTTAGGAGCATTGGTTCAGGACCTTTATTGATTTTCTGCAACAGCTCCTAGTCCCCCTTCTCTTTGGATTGTGTTTATATTTAGTATGGCAGCTAGCCATGGGACATTACCCACTATCTTTCTTCATTTACTAATTTTTTCTTACACATTTAGGCCACCACCTACTGCAATTGCTGTAGGTTCCACACAGGCACACAAGCATCATAAACATGGATAATCCAGGCCTTAGCTTTGACGATGAGACAGTGGCAGAAATTCTTAGGGCCCCCTCCCTGCTAGCAGGAGACGGTAGCACAGCGACTGTCAGTAAGAATGACGATTGGAAATCCTTAAAAACATTAAGAAACCTACAGATCAAGACAGCCCTACACGGGATAGTCATGACAGAATACCTTAGGGCCAATATTGCCCCTAACGGTCTCCTCATAACACTAGCTCCAAGAATATTCTTAGAAGATCTAACCTTCCGTCGTGAGTGGTCTAAAATTTCTTGGAAGTGCACACGCGATTGGCTTGTGCTAATCATTAATACAGCCAAACGTCTGTCAGACGAGCTTCTAATCCAAATTACTCTAGCAGAGAACGGGCTAAAAGCAGGGATATCCATCTCTGCATTCAAGTTACGCCTATCTGCAATCAATGAAGAAATGAATGATCACAAAGAATATCTCACGAAGCAGAAGATAAACCAGCTCCAAAAAGATATCAAACGTTTTGATAAGGAGAAAATCTATCCTTATACAAAGGACGACTATGTCTTTCAATATGGCGACACTACATCTGATGAAGGCAGCAGCATTCATTCAGCAAGATCAGACTCAACCAGTAGCGACTCGAGCCATGAGAACAGACAACAAAGACCTAGGGGAGGATACAGACATCAACCACCCCCCCTTGTTCCAAGGCTTTCCACACCACCCCTTTCAACCACCAATGTACCAAGGTCCATGGATGGGACCACAACCTATGTGGAATGGACCACCAGGACACCATCCTCAAATGCCCCAATACCAACAGTTCCCGAACCCCCCTTTTTACAACAGAGGGAGGGGCAAAGGAAGAGGCAAAAGAAGAGGAGGTCCCAAGAACGTCCATTGGCAAGACCAGGACCAGATGGTTCTGAGGAGCAAGACAGCAAGACCTTAGTGGTGAATCTCTCTTCCAGACCTCTGGTTGAGGGCGAGTACAGGCTCTTGGAGAAGGGCCTGGGCTTCGTCCCCACACCTAAGGAGGACAACTTCAAACTACATCAGGAACTACATCAGTTTTTCCAGAAGGTGCGATTAAAAGCATTTTTTCAAGACAAACCAGAGCTCCCTAGAATGGGTACAGGCCTCAAGAACAAATCTAAATTCACACCAACCGCTGTGATGACACCCAACGAGGTACTCACGTTTGAGCAGGCCATTCTGAAAGATGTGAACGATATCACCAAGAACCATCCATTTGACAATTTGTCAAGAGAAGACAGAAGACTACTGAAGACCATCACAGAAGATCCCACGATCATTTTGAAACCAGCTGAAAAAGGCGGCCCCATTGTCATTCAGGACGTGGGAGCATATGATGCCGAATGCCTGCGCCAACTATCGGACACCAGGTACTACGAACCAATCGAAGAAGATCCCACCACACGGTTGTCCATCAGGATCCGGAGCCTTGTAACCGATGCTGAGATGGAAGGTTGGATCACCCGGGAGGAAGCAGCTTTTCTGACTAATGACGACCCACGCATCCCTTATTTTTACAACCTACCGAAAATTCACAAGGGGCTTAACGCACTGCCAGGACGTCCCATTGTGTCCGGCATTGATTCTCTACAGGAACCCCTCAGCAAGTTTTGTGATTTTTTTTATCGCCCCCTGGTCATCAAAACTCCAACATATTTAAGAGACACCACAGAGGTTCTTAATCTCATTGAGAATTTTCAAGAACCAGGGTCCTTCAATCTCCTGGTAACCTTGGACATCAAAGCACTATACACGAACATTCCCCAGGACTCCACAATTAGGGTCCTGGAGAGCGCCCTTCAGAATCTCGATCCATGGCCTTATGAAACACCTATCACCTTCATCTGTGATTGTGCTACCATTGCTCTAAAAGAGAATTTATTTGCTTTACAAAAGAAGCTATACCATCAAATACAAGGCACCAGCATGGGGAGCACCTTCGCGCCGAGTCTGGCTTGCCTCCACATGGCCAATTTTGAAGAGGAACATATTCTAAAAGCGACTAATCCATATGAGACCAACATCCTACTGTGGCGTCGCTATATTGATGACATCATTGTTTTCTGGAAAGGGGCAGAGGAAGAATGTCACAATTTCTTTGAATGGATCAATACCCTTGACCCCTTCTTGAAATTCACGGGCTCAATGTCACGTGACAACATCCCATTTCTAGACCTCCTCATTTCTCTACAGGATGGTACCCTGCTGACAACCAACTACAGAAAACCAACTGACAGGAACAGCCTCCTCATGTACCAAAGTCACCATCCGAAGGCACTGAGGAACAATCTATCAGTGGGTCAATTTCTACACCTACGTAGAAATTGCAATACCCTCAATGAGTTTGAGACCCAGGCAAAAATATTATCTGACAATTTGACAGCTAGACAGTATCCAAAAAGAATCATCAGACAAGCCCATAAAAGAGCTAGGAACAACCACAGGGAGGCCCTTCTTGAAACCAGAGAGAAGATCAAGACAGAAACCCTAACTTGTTTGACTACATACACACCTAACTCCAATAAAATCCAAAAGATTGTTAAAAAACATTGGAGATTACTAGAGACAGGAGGTTTCAGTCCAGGACCAGCACCTTTATTTGCACTCAAATGCACACAAAATCTAAAAGACATTCTGGTGCATACGCGCCCCAAGAATACCATACAGAAACAACCTACTCCATGGGCCTTACCCCCAGTGGAAGGACATTACCCGTGTGGGTCTTGTGCAGTTTGTCCCCAGACAAGACCATCCAAAGAGATTGATTTGGGTATGAGGAGACCGTGGCAGCAGAAACGCCATACTAACTGCAACACAAGAAATTGCGTATATCTGATCACGTGCCCATGTGCAATGAAGTATGTGGGAATGACCATGAGACCAGTGAAGGTCCGCATCGGGGAACATAAGAGCACGTTCCGATGCAGGAGAACCACCAGGAGACTACAGAATCATTTTCTGGAGAAAAATCAACCTCCAGTGAGTTTAAAATGGACCGTGATCGACTCAAACCCTAACTGGACAACATCCGCACTGTTTAGACAGGAACAACGTTGGGTGTTTAGGTTACAGAGTAATGTGGGCGGTTTAAACGATGACATCCCTTGGGCAGAGCTGGTATCTTGAAGTCTCACGCCACAACCATCATGATACCCCCCCTATCTAGAGAGTAGGCATTGACCATACACTAATAACCTACCACACCCTTCTCGCTGTATTGATGAGAAGGCTCTACATAGGGACACCAAGATGTCTGTTAAAAACAGAACCGATATTGCGCTCTGTGCATACTTCAATGAGCTACATGGGCACTTTGTAAAACACCATCATTAACACCATATGAGCAATTGATCATATCAGTATTATCCAGGGTATGAACAACACTCAGCCTCCTCTCCCTCCGGGAGCCAGCTCTTATGGGAGAAGAACCTCACAAGGAATGGTGGTCACCTGCAGAGCTTTTTCGGACCTACTGCATTTTACACAATAATAGTTGCGACTACCTATTTGCACTTTTGCCTTGTTATACTCCTATGGCAGCATACCTCAAAATTATTATGTTATGACTGGGAGAGACTGGACTCGTTACCTGTGAGAATACATATCTAGATACCTGTATAACGTTTTGTTATACTTTTCCCCATGCACCCACCTTCATTTGAGCATATTTTCATGATTATGGTACGGTATCGGCTGTATTTGTAGACCTTTAAAGATGGCCGCCACCGGGTGCTACACACATCACTACGCGCTCAACTGATGCTATTGGGCACGTCCAGGCCCTTCCATCAACTGGGAAGCAATCCTGCTATATTTACTGGGTCTTCCTGACACACAGTTACCGGCGAACCTGATCGGCTGACAGGTTTACAGGCTCCTGACCAAGGGTGACACAGTAAGTTCCCACTGCTGCTAACACCGGATCAAAGGTAATTTTACCGCGCACTGCATGTTGATCGAGACTAAAATGCCGGCATTGTTCTATTGCGAGTTTTTCTACTTATAGTTTTCCACTCTCAGCCTGATTACTCGTCGGCGCGGTCCTACTTCATCTTGGGGAGTGTATGAATTTTTTCTTCCTTATAACTGATATGAGCTGTGATTTAATTAACTTATGGGAGCGTTCTACTGAATAGTGTAAACAGCGTGATCGGACGTACTCGAGCACTTCACTACCATTTTCAGTACTTAGAGCCTGTTCACGTCTGTTTGCACAGAACCATCAACTTGTCAGAATAGAGCACAGCCACAACAGCTTCCTGAGCATGCTCACAGCACCGTAACCTAGCGCTTGTCAAAACCCCCTCTCCTGCATCATTATTAATGGTATGTTTCTGAGATTGAGAGAGAGTTCGATAATTAAACGTACGTTGAGTAGTCTGGATTGGTTTGACCAGCATGAGACCGCTTACTATGAAAACAAGATCTGCACTATTTAGGAACTAATGGTCGGCTAGTTAAGGATGTGATTAGCCTATATCCCCATTTTTTTTATGCAAATATGACACACAATGTCACCTTCTGTTTTTAGATCTCACGGTGACACTCCTGCCTGTTGGAATTTTACTCCACCGATAAAACCTACAGTTCTCAGTTACGCACACAGACATTGTATTACTATTAAAGTGAGATGTCATGCATAATAAGGGTGCCTCACTTTAGTGGTACTTTACCACATCATTGGCATTGTGATCGACAGATGCTGTTTCACAAAGAACATATTGAGAACATTTGTAAATATTTCTTTCTCTCTTTTCTTATTTGTCTCCACCAGGTTTGGGTTCTGAGAACACGAATAAGACGTGTCTCGAACGCCGAGACGTTCTCCTGACCTTACAATAGGTATGGTGGGATTATAGGGTGTCTTTCCCTGATTCCCACATTCACAACTTCTGATTCACGGTCCTAATGAAGCGCACAGCGATCCATTAGGGACCCACTGGTTGCGCAAAACATGTCGACCATCCTTCACTTTTGAACACCACACACTCCTTTATGGGTTGAGAGCAGCGGGAACATACTTGTCCCTCCCTTTATTTGTTTAAGGAGAGTCTCCAATTCCGTCCAATTTTTAGTCTTACCTAGAGGTCTCCTCATTAAATCCACCGGGGTACCGATAGGTAATTTTATCTACACCTTCACTCACTCACTTGGCCCACACACCCACATGCACAAGTGCGGCACCTCCTGAAAAGATCTCCATTAAAGAGCCCTCTTATGGGGCCCGTGGGGGACTGCAGCGCCACCCCCACAAGGAACACAGCCCGATGAAGATGCTTTACACTCGCAAGGGTGTGTGAGGGCATAAGAACACACAGGAGAAAAACTCCCTACTCACGCACACTCAATCTCTTTCTGGAGACTATCACACCTACTCACAACCAAAAAGGGTTGCAGAGTGCTCCCTAACTCAAATAGTGTCTGAACCCACTCACTCAGCCGGCATACACTTGATTGCATATTCACCAATAACCCCGACATCACTTTGATTAGAACTTCCTCACTACCTTTGACCGATCATAAGGCTGTATATTTTAATATTATGATTACTCAGCCTAACCATTCCATCTCAATCAAACCATCCATCGTAAAAACTCGATCATGGAAAAAAATACAAGGGAACGAATTAGAACAGGCTCTAAACATTTGCCTCCCTCATTGGTCACTGATAACAATGTCGCAGTCCACCAGTTTGAGAAATGGATAGAAACAGCAGTCTACAAGGTAGCGCCGGAGAAAACTATCCGAGCAAGAAGATCCTGGGCGACATCGCCATGGTATGGACCGGATCTTAAAAGCATGAAGGCCAAATGTAGGAGAACCGAACGAACATGGAGATCTGACTATAGTAAGGAGCACAGATTGGCATAGAACCAAGCCTTAGAACAATATAAGGAGGCCATTATAAAAGCCAAATCAGCCTACTTTACAACAAAAATTGAGTCGGCTAACAACTCCTCTAAGGAACTTTTTAAATCTATCCAAGTGTTATCTAAGCGGCAGCAGGCCAATCAGTTCAGGCCAGATCAAGCCTTCTGTAATAAGATGGCAAATTTCTTTCAGACTAAGGTGCAATTGATCTATAGCGACCTTCTTAACACACCTCAAGTCGCTGACAATTGTAATAGGCTGCCTCTGGAGGAGAAGGCATCTCTGTGCCAACTAACGAGTTTCCGGTCTCTCACACAAGAGGAAGTGAATACTATTCTCTTATCAACGAAATCAGGATCACCTAATGATCCCTGTCCACCGGCCATTATGCACCTGGTTTCGGGGAAGATTAGCTTACATCTAACCCCCACTTTTAAACAAAGTTGTAGAGTCAGGCACCTATCTCTGTGCCTGGAAAAAAGGGTGTATCAGGCCGATCCTGAAAAAGCCCGCCCTGGACCCTACCGAGGTCAAAAATTATAGACCTATTTCTTGCTTGCCAAAAGCAGCCAAAATCCTTGAAAAATCTGTCAATAGGGAGTTAACTCAATATCTAGACTCCAATAAACTGCTTGACTCGAGTCAGCATGGCTTTCGGTCATGTCATTCTACAGAGACTGCTCTGATCATGGCGACGGAGGAGATTCGCAGAAAGGTGGATGGGGGGCAGGGCTATCCTTGTCCTCTTAGACCTATCAGCAGCATTTGACACCGTGAATCATACGGTGTTAGTGCGGCGGCTGAAGGCTGTGGGGATTGGGGATACGGCTCTGGCCCTTCTCTCCTCCTTTCTAGCCTCAAGGGAGCAGATTATACATTGGGAAAATCTGCAATCTGACACATTCCATTTTCCGTGCTGAGTGCCCCAGGGAGCAGCCTTGTCACCCACATTATTTAATATCTGTGTCACTCCACTGGCTAGACTCATCAGAGAGCATGGCTTTACTTTGGTCTCGTATGCGGATGATTCGCAGCTTGTCATAGCCGTATCTGAACAGCCAGAGACCACCGCTACCAGCTTTCATGCCTGCATGACAGAAATCATGAGCTGGATGAGTCAAAACTTTCTTAAGATCAATACCAAAAAAACAGAGGTAGTGAAGTTTGGCAAGGGTCAATCCCTGTGGAGTCCAACTTGGTGGCCCACTGACGCTGGTGAATGTCCCCGTCCAACAGCTAAGGCCAAGAATTTGGGAATGATCTTTGATGATCAGCTCAACTTCGCACCTCAGATCAACCGTTTAACTTCTTCCTGCTTCTTTTTATTGAAGATCTTATGGAAGATTTTCCCTTTCATTCCTCAGGAACTTAGGAAAACGGTGGTAGTAGCTCTCATTCTCTCGAAATTGTACTACTGCAATGCACTCTTCATCGGCATTGACAAAGTGCAGAGGACTAAATTACAATCACTGCAAAATGCTGCTGCACGATTGTTATTAAACATTCCCAAAGGCCATTCTACCTCTGCGGGCATAAGGTCACTACATTGGCTCCCTATCGAGCAACAAGTAGAATTCAAGTCCCTATGCTTGGTTCATAAGGCACGATATGGAGGTGGCTCGGATGACATTCAGAAATTGTTTCCATGGTACACTCCTATGAGAAATCTGAGATCCATAATTGCGGGTCTCATTCATATCTCCAAAATTCGCAGAGTAAGATGGGGAGGTAGGAGTCTATCACACTGCGCAGCCAAACTGTGGAATCAGATGCCTATTGCTATGAGACTACAATCCAACAGGCAGCTTTTTAGGAAACTCCTAAAATCCTGGTTGTTTCCCCCTAACTGAGTTTGCAGGATGCAATCGGTGTAGTCCCTCTTCACACTCTCAGCGCCAAGACGCCACAGCATTCAAGCGCTCTACAAACAATCTTATCTTATCTTAGAACTATAGATGTATTAAAGATTAATGATGAATGCTTCTGTATCAGGCCCCAAAAGGAATTTAATAATGTACATTCAAAAAACATATGTTGATGGGTGCCTGGTACTAAATTACAATTCCAACAAAGATCACTATCTCGTAACTTCAACTTATGCAAACTAGCAGGGGTCCAGTGTAAGAGATTTAATGTGAAGAATTTAGAGTGGATTAGTGAAGGAGCAATTTTGTTACATAGGGATAATTTCCCAATCAGTTGCCAGGTATCTTGTGAAATATGTTTAAAAATCTCATCTTCAAAATGGTAGGACCATTTGACACAAGTAATTGTAGATTGTAAAGGCAGTGGAGCGGAAATTGTTTTATAAATTTTAGAAGCAGTATGACCTGAATATACCCAAATAGACAGAAGTGAGACAATAACCGGATCTGTGGAGAAGATTAGTTTAGAGAGTTTAACCTTTAGTTTAAAAAAGAATAAAAATCCACGTTGCTGAGATTATATTTCCTGGCTAGGAAAGAAAAAGGAAGAGGATTATGATTAGTATTATAGAGGTCTTTCACCAGTCTGATACCTTTGGCAGCCCACGAGAGATCAGTGTTAGGAACAATGTCAGTAAGAAGTTTAGGATTAAACCATAAAGATTACCATCTTGATTTATGAATAGGTTTCGGTACTTTCTTATCAATATATTTTAACGCACTAACCGTGTCTGATATAATACGTTGAGAATTAGCTAAAGTAAGTTTGGAGGCTGTGAGTAAAGAAGGAGTGGAAAAAGGAGCGCATAATTCTCCTTCAATATGAGTCCATGGAGGTATATGTTGGGAATCCGGTAAGAACAAACGTGCACCTTGAGACGCCAAAAATAAAATTTGGTATAAATTCCAATCCGGGAGATTACAGCCATCCATTACAGAAGGCTTCCTAAGGTATTTGTAAGCAATTCTAGCTCTCTTATCATTCCATTAGAATCATGAAGTGATTACATCAATCTCATGAAAGAAAGCAGAGGAAAGCTTAATAGGTAGCATGGAAGATAAAAAATTAATGATCAGGGTTATCATCATTTTAAGAGTTTGTAACCTACCCCACCAAGAAATATATTTGGGAGACCAGGAGGACAAAAGATCCTTAACTTTAGTTATGATGTGGGATTCATTATAAGTGATAGTATCTGAAAGATCCTAACAGAACCAGATCCCTAGATATTTAATACGAGCAGATTGCCATTTAAAACTGGAATCACCCATGTGAGAAGGAAAACACAAAGAATTTAGAGGGAACAATTCTGTTTTTTCTTTGTTAAGAGTGTAACCAAAAACGACAGAGAAATCACTAATAATAGTAGAGATAGAAGGGATCGCTGATACAATATCCTCTGAAAAATAAGGAAGTCATCGGCATAAGCGGCCGTTTTAAGTGTATACGATCCAAATTGAAAGCCTTTAATATTCAGGTTCAGATTAAGTAAGCGAAGAAGTGGGTCAATGGATAGGAGAAAAAGAAGGGGTGAAAGAGGACACCCTTGTCTAGTATCTTGGTAAAGATTAAAAAATGAAGACGTTGTACCATTAATCCTAATATTAGATTTTGGTTGCACATAGAGAGCCATAACCATATTAATAAAAGAATCACCAAGATTATGGGATTCTAATACTGCTTGTAAAAAAGGCCAAGAAACTTTGTCAAAAGCCTTTTCGGCGTCAAGGGAAATTGCCACTGATGGAGGAAAGTTTTGCTTTTTCTAAAATGTAACAGAAAGTATGACTGTTGTCTCTGGCAAGCCTACCCTTGACAAAACCTGTTTGGGAATCATGGATAAGATTAGGAATATGACCCTCTAGACGTTTTGCTAAGATTTTAGCGAAGATTTTAGCTTCCATGTTTGATAAGGAAATGGGACGGGAGGTTTTGGGATCGGAATGATCCTTACCTTCTTTTGGGATGACTACAATAGTAGCCTCAGCAGCCGTGCCTGAAACCTTGCCAGAAAGAACATATTTATTGAAAATCTTCTTAAGATATTTGATTATTGAAGAGGTAAATGTTTTATAAAAGGCAATAGGAAACCCATCCGGTCCGGGAGCTTTCCCCGAACGGGTAGCCTGAATAATCTCATCAGTATCGATTGGTTTTCCCAGCTCGATCATATCAGCCTGTGAAATAGTATTCGTAGGGAGAGAATTAAGAAACTATTGGCAGGTACTCTTGGTACATTGATCCGGAGGTGTATATAGTTTCATAGAATTCTCGAAAACCCCAAGAATTTCTTGGGTATGAAACTTTTTCGAGCCGGTTTTTATCAGTAATATGAATAAGATGAGTAGCATTGGTATTCGTATTCTAATATTTTACAGTAACAGCTAACAACTTACCAGCTCTGTTCCGTAACAATAATTGACAAGATTTTTGAGCGTGCACTCCAATATAAGCTCTTTTAGTGACTATGGAGTTAAAAGAATATTTTAAATGTTTTATATCCTGCAAGAGTAATTTGTCATTAGTATTTCTATATAACTCCTCTTTCCGCTTAATATCATCTCCCAAAGACTGAAGAGATTTCCCAATGTCACTGTTTCTTTTGGCCACTTTTTTAATAATTTGACCCCTTATAGTACATTTAAATGCATCCCACAATTCTATTGGAGAATCCACTGAGGATTCATAATCTTTGAAAAAATTATCGATCTCATCATTGAGTTCTTTGACCTCATCATTATCTTCTAAGATTTCTGTGTTTAGACGCCAACTACGAGAACCTCTAGTATTTGTGAAATTAAGGATGGTTAAAGAGACTGCCGTGTGGTAAGAGACAACTATTGGATGAATCATAACATTTATAGTATGTTTTAAAAGAGAGGCATCAACCAAAAGGTAATCAATACGAGAGAAACTAGAATGTGGAGAGGAGAAAGACGTAAAGTTACTACCTGTAGGATTGTGTAATCTCCATGCATCCAAAAGATGGTGAGACGAGCACATATTAAGAATATGTTTGTGTGCCCTAGGAGGTCGAAATTTAAAAGCAGAGTGTCTATCCAAAATAGGATCAAGGGGAAGATTAAAATCACCTCCAATGATTGTTCTTCAATTCTATGGAATGTCAGTGAGTTTTTATTTATTGCTCGCCAGAAAAGTGGATCATCTATATTTGGAGCATATAAATTCATAATATATAAATCATCCGAACCATTAGTCAGACGAGTAAGAAACCATCTATCATTGATTTCATGTTCAGCTGCAACTATATATATGTAGACAACGAGAGAGAGAGGGAAAATTATTGGGACCACTCTTAGTCTCCCTAGAGAATAGCAAATCAACAACAGAAGAATGAAGCCAAATAGATGAAGGGCTAGCAAGATGAGTCACTCTTGTTTTTAGAAGAATCCTCACTCACCAACCTAGTTGGTGACCTGCTTCATCATTGGGTTCCCACCAGAGAGGCCGAGTGCCTCTCTGGTGTGCTACGATGCCTGACTACAGCAGAGCGGGTTTTTGTTTTTGTGGAGGTGCAAGTGGTAGTGCAAAGGTTAAAATTGCCTTTACCAGTCCAATAATATTTTAATGACGGAGCAGTAAGGCAAGATTAAAAAATAACCCTAACCTGTGGCATCAACAAACCACGCAACTTAGGGTTACCGTGGCGCCTTCAGGACTTCTGAAAGCGTTACGACTATAAGGTGTAGGAAACCCTTACACCATGGATCCTGGCGGGGGGCGGTGGTTTGTAGTCACACGTCCTCCAAAGCCAGACGCCCGTGTGACACCTGGTTACACCCGTCAGCAGGACCCCGAAGATCAACCGTAAGTTGCGCAGTTTGTTGATGCCACAGGTTAGGGTGCACCTTAGCGTGTGCATACCGCCGTGGCATCCGGTCCTGAAGAAAGCCTCGCGAAAGGCACTAGGAGGCTGAAACATGTAGACCATACCTCACCACTTTTAGGATGTGACTGACCAATCTACTCAGTTTTAACATCCACTTCACTTTATTTTTTAATCTGTAAGAGACATATTGCATAGGTGAACAACGTGGAGGAGCAACAGCAGAGGCTATCAACGTCGGTGGAGACAGCTCAAGAATAAACAGGCCGCAGAGCATCGAAACTAGTATTGCCTTCTCAAATGTATAACTGAATCCCTATATCTCTTGCTAGTAACAATAGATAATATAAGACTGAATGAATATAATATAACAGGAACATCTGAAAACAGATAACATTTCATAAGCAAATAGAACATGACTGTAATAGCACATAAATACCAGCCTAAGCTTATTACAAACCCATCCACAAAGTTCATTCAAATAAGATCTAAAAAGGTACACACAATATATAGAAGAAATATCCAACTGTAAAGTTGTGGAGTAAAAATATCATGAACAATACCATACAATTAGAGCAAATATTAAATAAAAAATTAAATGTAAATAGAATGTCTATCATAAGATGTCATTTCATAAGCAAACCATCATAACTGTGATAACATATAACTTCCAGTTTAGACATACTTGAAAAACTAAATCGAAAAATTATCAAATAAATTCCAAATTGATACATATAATGATATAAAACAACTTTACAACTGTCATTTCATTGGTGATCAATGATGTCATCAAATAATATACCACATATAAATAGATTACCACAGAGAGAAGAGCACCGAAAAAAGATAAGCGGTAGAGTAAGAAGTAGAATAAAAGGTCGAATAAGAAGCAGCGTAAAAGGTCGAATACTTACCTATAGCAAAGGGATTAGAAAGAGAGAAAATAAAGCTGAATAAGAGAATAAATACATACATACAATTATTCAGTTAAAACAATATACCTGAAAGGTACCATATCAACTAGGTAGACCCACATTATACAGTACCAATCTGTAGGGATGTAATCCAAATAGAACTAAATACAGCACAGAGGATTGCATAGTACTGTAAAAAAGAATGTCGATTAGTAGAGTGTGACTAATCTAGAATGAGCGAACCATCAGTATAATTACTACCAACTATAGAATAAGCTCAAAATCTAACAAAAACTACAGAGCTTGTGAACAAAATATAAAATAGAACCAGCATATTCATTAGATAAATGGAAAACATTAGAAACAGGCCAGGTCAATAAATACAGATCATTAGGAGCTAGAAGTACCAGGAAGAGAATCTGAGTCCATCTGAGATTCAAATTGATTATCCAAGAACGTCGAAAGATCTGAAAGTTCACAGAAAATCTGTGGACGACCTTTGAAAGTGATCCGTAATCTTGAAGGTCCTTAAAAAGAGAATGGAATGTTCATATCAATGAGTTTCTTGCGTAGATTCAGGAAGCCTTTGCGATTGATTACAGTGTCTCTGGCAAAATCTTGTGAAATAGATATTCTGTGACCTTCCTATTGTATTGTCTTGATCTTCCTCATTTGTGCCAGAATTTGATCTGTATGTTGATGGCGCAAATGTTTAAAAATCAGTGGCCTTGGAGAAGACATTGTTCTGGGTTTAAAAGTTGGGACCCTGTGAGCACGCTCTATCTCAAAGTCTTTATTGAAAGAGAGATTCAGGGCATTTGGGATCCAAGTAAGCAAGAAGTCAATCACTGAAGGAGCAGACTTCTCACAGTCCTCCAATAACCAAAAATACGAAGATTACTTCTTCGATTCCGATCTTCCTGTTCTGTTAGATCTCTCTTTAACGAAGTAATGGAATGCTCCAAATTTTGGATGTGCTTTGCTTGTTTGTTTGTAAAGTCTTCCACACTGCGTATTCTCGTTTCCGCATTAGAAACACGTAATGAAAGATTTTTAAGGTCATTACGAATTGCAGCCACCTCTATCTGAAGCAGATCTGTATTTGTTTTGGTACTTTGTGCTATATAGTGGACAGTATTGAGCTTGAGTAATATAGCTTCTAAAGTTGAGGCAGACTCAGGACTACCCTTAGCTGGTGATTCTGGGGTAGGTGAGGTCTGCTTGGAGAGTTTCAAGTTCCCTTTGGAATCTGTCTTTAGTGCCAACACCCATGCCTTACGCCAATGGGTAAGTTCGTAATAACCACAACCAGATAGCCTTAGTATGATTAAAAGGAGCAGGCAAGGTGATATAAGGCCACTAAGGTCAGGGTAAAGAATAAACCTGCTGTGCGTAGAAATTTTACGCTGTAACACACATGCGTAAAGAAACGCAGGAATTGTACAAGAGAAGAGAGGTACTACTGCTAGACCTTAAGGAGGCGAACCCATCTGAAAAATATGTGGCAAAAACAAATCAAGCGCTGATTTATAACTAGCTACTAAAATTAGAGTCTGTCAGCAGGCTATGCGCACACAGTGAAGATCCTGACAACGGCAGCCATTTCATAGCGTCAATACAGCTATAATAACAGACATCCTTTTAAAGCAACACTACAGTCAAAATACCGCCTTAGTGGTAGACCGCCAGTAATGAATTATATGCCAACAATATTATTAGTACTTGTGGATAGGAATTATATCACACGAAAGAGTTCCTGTCAGCGGCCACCATTTTGTATATTCTAATGATGCAAGAAACAAGTACTTTCTTCACTGAAAGGTGGAAGTTCCAAGTGCAGTGGTCTAATATTGAAAATGTTGGTGCAAACAGTACCTCATATTCAGCATGGGAAACAAGCGTCCAGTATGAGCAGCTAGGCAGACTCCAACTTCTGTACCTCGAACCGTGACAAGGCTGCCGCAGCGGGCGCCATTTCAGAGCCTCGTCACGGTCAAAATGCCTCACGTGAAACAGCACACAATAAGGCAGAGCAGAACACTTTTGAGCTGCCTCCAGAGCTCACGGGTCGTTCCGCCGCTGTCCGCCATCTAAAGTGATCGAAAATCACCCGAAAGACATGTCAAATCGAGCGTCCGCACCGGTGATACCGCGGAGCTCAAGAAAATGCCGCCATCTTCATTGCGCGCTTAGCCATGCCCCCGATATATTCTATATTCTAACTAATTTGGCTCCCGTTGCCCTTCTTCAAGTGTTGAAATCTGCCAGTACTCAAAACCAATGCGGTTGCCTTTCCTGAATCTCCATGAAGCTGAAGAAATGTCTTCGGGTCTTTGGCACTAACGTGCAACTTCCGACCACTAACACGCAGGCACCAAATAGGATTGCCCAGTGGGAAGGTGCTGTATTTATCAGACCTGGCAAAATCCAGCATCGAAGGATTTTGAATTTATCCACTGTGATAAATAGCGCAATATATAAGTTTTTCCCTAAAATGGTGCATAATATAGATATTGGTGCTTTCCACACTAAAATCCACATCAACCTGTATTTACCAGCCATTTTTAACCTGGAAAATATCAATAGGCTTAAACTTCAAACTTATACCTCAGAAAATGTGTGCGTGTCGAGTGTTTACTATATTGTCCTCTGACAGACAGAATTTACTTTATCATGGAAAGGAGAGTGCAGCACACATTCACATTTGAGGATTCAGAAGATTTAATAGAACATGTTCAAGAGTATTGAGTCAAAAACTGCCGCTATATCTGACCTACATAGAGAAGTGACATTCATCTTGTCATCAAGAAAAGACAAATGCTGTTGCCTCCACATAATATGTGGCTCAGTACTCCTATGTGGGTCGAAATGACAGTTAGTGTGATGGGTGTGCACCTCCTAGGGGCGGGCAACTCTCTGAATCCAGATTTTACTGGCATAGCTCCTCAATTACACATGGGCCGTTCAATTCCACTATCAGATGTCATTTCTATTGAATGAATATCAAAACATGAGTTTTCAAAGATTCATTGAAATAATATGTTTAATGTAGCAGTTGTGCATGTCATCAATGTCACACAATCTGTTTTGAAATGGACAATTGACCTCTAACCCTATCACCGCACATGTTGTAATACAGAGGTCTGAGGCCACAGCTGTAGCCCACGCAATTTTCCCCAGGTAAATTTCAGCAGCTCAAACTTGGCGTCACATATCAGGTGAAAATGCCCAGTAAATTCAGATACACATGGAATTCGGTGGATAAGTACCAAACTCAAAATGTTATTTCTGATTTGCCGAGTGTCAAATTGAATGAGATGATTTTAATCGCTCCAGGTAAATACTTCACCCCCTAGTGCTGGTCCCTACAAGTGATCTCATAATCAGGGCAGGAGGGAAGTACTGAAAATGGGCAATAATTGCTGTGCTGAAAACATCATCATTTGGGTTAAAATGGTGTCCTCGCATGTTATAGCTCCGAGGTGGAAGTACCAGTCCACAAAAGTTGCCAAAAAAAAGTCAATAAAAAGGTGCGAATGCAAATGTGTGCAGCTTATCTAGGGCCAACCTCATTTTGGGTTGACAATAAGAGCCACAACAAAGTTATATCATTTAATAGTGCAAATGCTAAAGTGTACTTCCGTATCTCTGCCTTAATTTGGCGTCGCCAGAGGTTTGCAGGAGCGCGTTGAATTTGCTGGCCAGGAGCTACATGCGCGCACAGAGCTTTAGTAAGCAGGCCATTTCAATGAACTGTCTTTCAGGGTCACATTGGGTTTGGACAGCAGACAAAAAGCACTTTTGTTTCCAGAAGGGTCCCTGGACAATGCGAGGATAAAGGTCAAACCTGTCGTTCATTAAGCGCCTAAAAGAGAATTTTGATTTTAAAAGTGAAAGGTAATTCGAGCTGGACGAGTGCCACATTAGACGATGATGGTTTCTGACCAGATATAAATACAATGGAGTGAATGACAATATAAAAACCCTCGGGGCTCGGCAAAAATATTGATTTCATGGGAGTTAATAATATATGTGCGACAATGAAATGAAACACCTTAATTAGGAACTTTTAGAAGAGATGTTATCCTTCCCAATCTGACATACAATGGCAATAGAGTGTCCCAGCTCCCGTGTGCAGGAAAACAAATAGCGCCAGCTAGTTTGTGATGCCCATGAAATTCAAAACAGTCTAAGTGCCAGAATATTCCTGCAATTAAAGCAGAATTAGTCACAGACCATTATAAAAAAAATGAAAGCGCTCTAAGGCCAGGTAGACGGCAGCAGGGGTGTGTTTTACTGCTGTAGTAGTTTGCTTTAAGAAACTCTTTCCTAGCAGTCCCACTGACAGCTTTAGCTGCCTCCCCAGGCTCATGTTTTATGAAAATGTATAAATAAAATATATGCATATTTATACATACATAGAGGGGCATTGTGTTAGCCCTGTTCATCCATTCGTCTGTTAAGTTGTCATCCATATGTTACTACCTCCCACCAGAGCATGCAGCATTGAATAATGGGTCAGCCCACTTCATTCATTGTCTCTCTTCTACTGCGAGTGTTGGCATTTGGCACGATCTGCCTAAAATTTAGTACACTTCAATGCCAGGGTCGGTGGGTCAATAACTAATTTAATTTCTTTTTGATATTTTCCTTTTTCGCTTTTCCCATTTATTTTTATGGTGCCCAGTCTCTTGCTGAGAGTATTTTGCACTTCTTTATATCTTTAAAAATTACATTTCAGTTTCATATGCTTGCAAAAAAATAAATAAATATAAAGACATTGCTGGCTTGGCAACGCCAGACCTATTGGATTTTTCAAAGCTTGTTTTGAAATGCTAGCAAATCAATGGCCACCACCCACAACACGGAGGTACACACAGAGTACACACATATGCACATATGTACATGCAGATTTGATTTTATTTGATTCATATAACGCATGGCTACCCAACAAGTGCTTCCCAATGCTATAGGCAAACCGTCACGAGACCAAGCACACACAGACTAACCCACATTAAGGCGTTCATGCTCATAGACCAACATACATGCAGGCTTCCACTAATCTAAACCAACATAAATGCAGACACATACACATTTGCACGATTTCATTTGTACACAGACAGCCCTCATACTGAAGATGTGCACATCTTCACAAAACGATAGAAATTCAGCAATTATAGTTAGAGTTATCCCAATAAACTATTACTCATGCCCTAAGGTAACTATAATTCACGCCCTCGCCATGCACAGTTTTCTCATCAATAATTTCACAGCAAATGTTGCACTGATATTATCAATGATGTCATATAAGATGTCATGATTGATATAATATGTGGGGTAATTAGCAGTGCATGGCGAGGGCGCAAGTTATACCTTATACCTTAGGGCGCGAATTATAGTTACTTGAGATAACTCTAGATATAACTGCTGAATTTCTATGGTTTTGTGTATGTAAATTCTGAACCTAACTATAGCGTCCCTGTAACCTTTGTGTTTTTTTGTGAATTTCTAAGGTTTTTTAATGTCTAATCCCTAACTATTACCTCCCTGTAATCTTTGTTTTTTTAGTGAATTTCTACCGTTTTTTTCACGCAGCAGGGGGTTGACCACAGGGCCTGCCTGTGGCCAGGCCCTGTGCCCAAACCTCTGCATGCAGCTAACCCTATTCCGCACATGGCCTTTGGCCTCAGGGTCTGGCCTGTAGCCAGGCCGTGAGTCCAACACCCTGCATGCATAATTAGGAAGGGGAGACGTGTCCCCCCTCCCTGGGCCAATTTTGGCCCCAGGGACCACCCAGTATATGGTGGGTGCTCTCGAGCCCTCCCAGGGTACTCAGTACATATTCAAAAAGGGGAGGGGCACGCAGACCCCCTTCCTCAGCCAATATTGGCCCTGGGGCACCATTCCCCGGACCCAGGACATATTATCAATGAGGAGAAGGGCATGCAGGCAACATCCTGGGGCTAATATTGCCTCTGGGGACCCCATCCCCTGGTGCCTGGCCAATTATAAATCAGGGACAGGGCCACACGGCCCCCCTCCCCAGGCTGATTTTAGTCCGGTGGATCCCAATCCCCGTGGCCCGGCCAGTAACGAGTGGGCGCCCTGGACCCCCACCCATATATACACACATGTGTATATATATATATATATATTCACTGAAAAAACCATAGGTTTCAGGGACGTTATAGTTAGAAATTAGCATTTAAAAAACCATAGAAATTCACACAAAAAAACACAGGTTTCAGGGACGTTATAGTTGAACATTTCACTCATACAAAACCAAAGAAATTCAGCCGTTATAGTTAGTTGAGCTAACTATAACTTGCGCCCCCGCAATGCACTGCTGATGACATCCCATATTACATCACTCATGACATGGTCAGTGACATCACTGATGACATCACTGATGACATCTCAAATGACACCACTGATGACATCACTGATGACATCATCCAGTTGTTAGAATTGAACTGTTTTTTCCCCCGTCTTCCATGATATATGCTGTGCTGGGTTAGCATTCATGTAGCTATGTCATATAATTGTGATTTCCATTGTGCGTGTGCCTGGCTACTGTAGAGTAGTGTAGGCCTAAGTTAGCATCTGAGATGCCATTTTCGTTCACTTACAATGACTCTGTTGCGCTGGGAACAATCCCCTCATTTTTGTGCCCCCGTGCTCTCAGTCTCAGCAGAAGCTGCTGTTCCGAAAGGTTCTCATATCTCATCCAAGGTCAGAACCCAGATCTACAAAGAGAATAGTTTATTCAGCCCTGCATTCCTATCATCGGACATAGCTATGCTCCCACACTAGAGAGAGCTGAGATCGAGTAAGACGGCCTTGGAAGCCTGATAACATGTACCCATACTGCAGGTGTTAGCTCATCTCTCAGTGCCTCCTTTGTTAGTCTCTGTGACCAAGCAGTACTTTTCCATGAGGGGCAGGGTTTTTGAGAGGTGTTGGAAGGTTTATTATACAATACCAAATGTTTGGAGGGCAGTCCCTCGGTAGCATCTTAGGAGGCTAGTCAGACTGGACTCCGCTGCAGCGCAATTTACAATAAAGAACTTTGGGTTGTATTCTCTACTGCGTTGCCGACTCTTCATTTCTTGGAAGGCTGAAAGGAGGTCGCGAGTGACCCGGGTGGCCCTAATTGGGTCACTTCCTTCAGTTGGTGCCCGAACAGGGACTCCACCAGGTGACCCATCTCGCCCGTAGTCAGGTTGTGGAGGTCGGGGTTGCATCTGGTCGGATGGGCGGATCAGGGATCCCCACACGACCGAGCTTGGTTCTCGCGGCTGCCCCGCCTGTCTGATCGGGCGGCTCCTCATCTAGTCGTCATCTTGGCTGGGGTCCTGAAACGGCGAAACCCTTGGATCTGACCGTTTGGTCTGAAGAGTCTGCAGTGGAGAATCACTTTGCTTGACCTGTGTGCACCAGGTGAGTTTATCTTGTCTCTTGGTATTTTGAATATGGTCTGAGGACCATTCTTGACTTCTTCGAACTTGGTGGGTCTGTGGACCCTTGAGGTACAGAGTGTTGGGAACGCTCTGCCGGCCCACCTGCTGAATTTGGTTTACTCTTGAAATGGCCTGGGGATAGAGCCTGCCTTCTTGTTTTGGCACAGTCTTCGGACTGTCTTGTTTTGGTACAGTCTTCGGACTGTCTTGTTTTGGTACAGTCCCCGGACTGTCTTGTTTTGGATTCCCTTTGTTTGGAGTGTCGTTCAATTTGTGTGAGTGGTGTTTGTGTCTGTTGTTAAGATGCCTTGTCTAAGTAAATTGTGGTGTGTGGGGTGCCGCTGTTGCTCGGCGGAGGCTCGGTTGGAGGAGAGGCAACCTGCGCCTCCGGAAGGCACCCCGAATTTTGATATGTATGTGAAGCATGGCTTGGCACTATTATGTTTAGTACATTATGGCACAAATATACGAGGGAAAATGCCGAGCTTCAGTGGCCACCGACAGGTACTTTTGATGAACAGAAATTGAATTATCTGCAAGATAAATTATTTGCCAGGAGAAGTAGAAAGTCGATGTTTGATTCTCTTCAGGTATGGCAAAAGGAAGCTAGGCAGCGACGTATGCGGGCAGAGAAAGAGGCCCGGAGAGTAAAAATGCAAACAATCACTCAGAAAGCAGTAGCCTATGATAGGGATAAAGTAGAAAAGGGTATCAAGAGTGCTGATAGGAAGTTCTGACTACAATGTGATAAGTCCTATGTTGCCCGAGAGGAGAGGGATGCATTTGTGGATGAACTATTGGATGCTAGGCCCCGCCTCCCTATGCCCAACAAAGGATGTACCCTGTTGTTCCAGCATCTCAGCCTGCTGCTCCTCTTGTCTCTCTAGCTGGCTCTGCTGCCTCTGACCCAGCTGCTACCACTACAGCCCCGCCTGTTTCCCCTTTGGTTTCGCAAGCTGCGAGTGCAGTAGCTGTGGGCCCTCCCACTGTATCTGCTGTCCCCTCTCCTGTTTCTCCCCCTTCTCTCACACCTTCAATGCAGTCTTTACTCACATTGGTGCCTGCTCCTTCATCTATTG
Source organism: Calotriton arnoldi (assembly GCA_963921515.1). Lineage (NCBI taxonomy): Eukaryota > Metazoa > Chordata > Amphibia > Caudata > Salamandridae > Calotriton > Calotriton arnoldi. Next base: position 47,632 of record CAWUFW010017586.1, read on the forward strand.
TGTCTTTCCCGGACATTTCATCCCCAGCATCATTAGGAGCTGGGACACGGGTGCGAGGGGTGGATGAGGGGAATTGGGCTGCGGCGCCGCGGCCAGGGCGACTGACGCTGGATGCTGGGGATCACGGTTCGATCCCTGGCTCCGGCAGCAGGGGTCTGCCCAGCACCATGTGACTCTGGGCAATAGCTCGCTTAATCTTCCCAACGGCCCCCAGCGCCGAGATACCCCTTCGGGGGTGATTCGTGCGCTATACAAGTACTGGATTTACATTTACATTTACATAGGAATGAATGGGGCGAGTGCTGATTCGATCGGATGTGGGGAATGAGGAAAAGCAGATGGTCGCTAATCAAGCTGCGCAGTGGGTGCAGAATCCGATCTACAGTGTGGCGGATGTGTGGGGTGTGTTGAAGGATTTCGAGGCGTTTGTGCAGCCGCATGCCCTCAAGCACATGTCGGCTACATTGATAGGGTTGTGGGAGCAGTGTTTTGGTGGTGTAGCACCCCAGGTAATTTATGACATTCGAGATCGTGTATATGCTGCTGATATGGCCCCTAACGATGTCTTCAGCAATGTGGCGACGATGATCGGGTACAGGGGCAGGTTGCACCAGAAAACACCAACGGCGGTGTCCCAATTCCCCATGAGGGAGGTCCATCCTATTTTTCATCCCGAGATTCCAGAAAGGCGCAATAGTTCAGCCGCGGGTAGAGGCTTGCTTTCAGGAGCAATGGGTTTACACACCATGGAAAAGGAGTGAGGTACTTGCCGTTAAAAGTCAGCTATCGGACCCTAGGAAAAATTCCACAGCATATTATAAAGAATTAACAGAGGCCGCTTCATCGATTGTGATGACACTGGCAGATGTTGAGATGTTTTTTGGGTTGTTGGTACCGGTGGATATATGGCAGCAGGTACACACGCAGGATCATGTTGCGGAGTTAGGTGGCACTTGGAATGCGATTAGGGCGTGGGATAATGAGCGGAAGCCCGGCGAAAAACCTAGAGCTGAGATATTGGCTTTGCCGGGTCATATCATTACTTACATGCATTCTCGCATCCCACACAGACGAGTAGATTGGGACAAGTTAGCGGCATGTCGGCAGAAGAAGGATGAAAGTGTGTCAGATTTATTCACTCGGTTTGAAGGGGTGTTTTGGGATTTTAGTGGACAGGATTTGTCAGTGGAGGGCGGCGTCAGGTTGATTGTTAAATGATTTGTAACAAATTTGCTTCCCGAGATAGCTGCTCGGTTGCAGGCCTCTGAAAGCACCTGGACTACCTCCTCCCCTTCAGTGATATTGAGTATGGCCCAGTACTATGAGCATAGGGAGAATGAGGAGAAGGAGAAGGTAGAGAAGAAGAATAAGGAGTTGAAGACCAAAGTACTAATGCAACAGGCAGCCAGAGGGTCCGGTAGAGGACGTGGTAGTGGTCCGGCTCAGCAATCATGTGGTACAGGCAGAGGAAGTGGTCCCGTGGGGCGGAATCAGTGGGCATAGTGTAAGAGAGAGGGGCTGTGGCAAAGTGAGTGTCCGTACTTGTTGCAGAAGGTCGCCACCCCAGGGGTCGAGGTGCTGGTGGACGGGGACGTGGTGAAGGCGGTCGTGAGGAGACACAGGGTGGGGTATCCTCAGGGGGCCCTCTGACCAGAATTATTTTGATGATCCCCGAGGAAGGCAGTACTATCACGATGATTATGATTTGGACGAGGTGTCAGGGATGTCCTATAATTAGGGCAGCCAGGGACAGGGTGAGGGACCAGTTTCAATACCTGTAGATCAGCGTGGTCCTTATGTCACAGCGGATCTGCATGGTTCGGCTAAGAAGTTTTTGGTGGACATAGGTGCAATGAATAGCTCTGTTTCTCATTCACTGGTCCCCGGGGCAGCTCTGCCAATGTTTCGGTAGGGTTTTCAGGCATACCGGTTGTGAGAACCATCTCTGAACCACTTGCTTTAACAATTTTCCCTTTCACTGTGGACTCGTCTTTTCTGTTGACTGCGAATTGTGGTGAAAATCTCATGGGACTAGATGTGCTGAAGAAGTTGAATGCTAAGATTTCATGTTCTCCGGATGGTGTTTATATGACAATAGGACCCGATGTGGCCAGTATCAAACAGTGTTTTTCGAAAGACGCACCGCTTCCTGCTGAATTCAAAGATGTACCGCCCACGTTGTGGGCAACAGGAGATACGGATGTGGCGTTGTTGCAGATACCGCTAATATATATTACAATAAAAGACAATGTCGTGCTACCTTGTATTCCCCAGTACAAAATACTGCAGGCGGGAGAATGGGCTTTGATGCAGATTATACAGGATTTGATCAAATCAGGGGTGGTTGAAGAGAGCTGCGAATGTGTGTAACAGCCCTATTCTTCCCATCCTCAAACAGACACCCTCTGACTCGGCTGATGCGCATCCTGATGTCTATTGTTTTGTAATTGATTTGCAGGAGGTTAACAAAATAGTTGTCCCTCAGTTCCCGATGGTCCCCGATATCACTGCTCTTTTGACAATGATTCCTTCCACAGCAAAATTCTTCTCTATGATTGATTTGAAAAATGCTTTCTTTAGCATTCCAATTCATCCTAATAGCCGGTACCATTTTGGATTTAACATAGCGGGCCAGAGTTTTCAATTCTGTCGTGCTCCTCAGGGGTATACTGAAAGTCCTAGCATATATAGTCAATCCCTGAAAGGTCAGTTGGATTCCCTCTCTCTTCCTCCAGGTAACGTATTATTGCAGTATGTGGACGACCTTCTGGTAGCCTCCGATACTGAAGAGGGTTGCAAAGAAGCCACAGTCAATTTGCTGTTACATTTGGCACAGCATGGACATAAAGTGTCCCTTTCCAAATTTCAATATTGTCGACAGGAGGTCACCTATCTCGGTCACCTACTGTCGAAGGAAGGTAGGAGGCTAACACCTGAACAAGTTGATGCCATTGTTAGGATGCCCGTCCCTAAGACTCAGAGAGACGAGCGTGCTTTCATAGGCATCACCTCGTATTGTCGCCACTGGATTCCCGGTTACTCCTTACTAACAAAACCCCTTCTTTATTTAACAACTAAACATGTGCATGAGCCTTTACCTTGGACGCATGAATGCCAGCAAGCTTTTGAGCAATTAAAGGCTGGCTTTTCTCTGCGCCTGTGCTTGGTACGCCTGACTACCAGAAGCCTTTCGTGTTGTATGTACACAAGACAGCTGGGAGTGTGCTTTCAGTGTTAACACAGGCCGTTGGAGGTAGGCAGAGGCTGTGTGCTTATTTCTCTGCTCTTCTTGACGCTATCGCCAGAGCCCTCCTAAGCTGTTTAAGAGCTGCTGCGGCCGTGGCAGTCTCTATTCGACAATCGGCAGGGCTCGTCCTCAATACTGACCTCACAATAATAGTACCCCATGCTGTGGACAAGCTGTTGAATAAGACAAAGACGAAGCACCTCACCAGTGCTCGTCTGACTGGTTATGAATTAACATTGTTTGCACCACACATTACAATAAAAAGATGTGCCACTCTGAACCCAGCCACGTTACTACCTCTCCCTTCAGACAATGGAGACACAGATGTCCATGATTGTCTGTACTGGACAGAAGAAGAGACGAAGGGATGGGTAGACCTGACTGATGTTCCCTTATCTGACTCACAAGGGGAACTATATGTCGATGGCTCTTGTTTCACACTGTCAGATGGCACCACCACTGCAGCATTTGCTATTACTACGCTGCGCACTGTAGTTGAGACATCACGTGTTGCTTACCACTCGGCACAAACTGCGGAGCGTGTTGCCCTCTTGCGAGCGTGTGAGCTAAGTGAAGGATTGACTGTCAATATTTATACTGACAGTCAATATGCGTTCGGAGTCGCCCATAATTTTGGGCGGCTCTGGGCAGAGAGGGGATTCCTCACCTCACACGGCGCAAGGATACAGCATGGCCCTCTGATACATAGGCTCCTGTCAGCCCTAGCGCTTCCCAAAATACTGGCGATAGTGAAGTGTAGTGCCCATAAAGCGATCACTGATGATGTGGGGAGGGGAAATGCGTTTCCAGACCAAACAGCTAAAGAGACAGCTAGATCCAAGATGAAGAGGATGTTTGTGGCAGGGCCAGCTCGGTGGGTACCTGAGGGTGGGATGTTTGAGGACACATTAGAAAACGTGAAGGAAATTCAAAGTGAGGCAACAGTTGAGGAGCTGGCAATGTGGCAGGAGAGTACAGGGCGCCTAGATGAGGAAGGGTGCTGGACCGACAAGTCGGAAAAGCAGAGATGGATGTTACCAGATGCATATGTATTACCTGTAGTTACGATGGCTCATGGTCCAGCTCACATTAGTGCAAGGGGGATATGTAAGCTATTGGACCCCGTATGGCAGAATGATAACATCCCTAAGGTAGCGGCCCATCTAGTGAAGAATTGCATGGTTTGCCTGATACATAATCCAGGGAAAGAAACATCTACACCTCCTGGCAATTTTGCACCCCCCTCTTTCCCTTTCGAGGTTCTCCAGATGGATTACATCGAAATGGAATGGGTTAACAACTTGAAGTACGTGCTGGTGGTCATTTGTGCATTCAGTAAATGGATTGAGGCTTACCCCAGTAAAGAGAATACAGCCATGGCAACGGCGAAGGTCCTATTGAAGGAGTTCTTCCCGCGCTTCAGCTTGCCCCGTTTGATTTGGAGTGACAACGGAAGTCACTTTAATGCAAAAGTGATTCAGATGGTATGCGACGGCCTGCATATTAAGCAAAAGTTCCATGCAGCAAACCACCCCCATTCGGCTGGTTTAGTTGAGAAGTATAATGGTACTCTCAAGTTGAAGATGGCTAAGATCAGGGAGAGCACAGGGTTGCAATGGCCGGATGCACTAACTCTTGCCCTATTATCCACTAGAGTGACAGCGCATTCCAGAACGGGGTTATCCCCACACGAGGTGGTCTTCGGCCGCCCTGCGAATGTGTGGGGTGTACCCCGCCCAAGTCATTTCTCTGATATTGACTACCCATTGCTTCTGGATTACCTTTATGCGCTAGCTAAAAATTTGCGTTCTATTCATCAACAGGTCCACGAGGCACTGCCACCCATACCTGAGGGGCCAGGGCACGGGATCCAGCCCGGAAAGTATGTGCTGGTCTGAAATTTCCAGAGGCGAGGGTGCTTGGAGCCACGGTGGAGGGGACCCCTGCTGGTCCTCCTTGCAACAAGGACAGCAGTGAAGGTGGAGGGACGGAAGAACTGGATTCATACATCTCACTGTAAGCAGGTCTCACTCCCTCTTCCCTACGACAAATGGGCCAGCGAGGGGATTGGGGACCACGAGACGGAGAAGGTCCCTTGCTTTACCCCCTTTTCTGATGCCCGGCTGACCTGGGCACAGATGGAAGAGGAGAATGATGCTGCTTTGAATGAGGACGTGCCTCCGGAAATAAAGGCTGCCCAGGTCTCTCCTCCATCTGGTCCACAGGAACGGGAGTCTCAGTCTATTGACTCCCCTGAGTTTAAGGTCCTTTTCCGAGACAAGTCAGTGCCAGGAGTGGCTCGATACAATTTGCGTCCCCGGCGGAGGGACAGTGCACCCGAGGGACAGTCAGGATAGTAGGGATGGACTTCTGGATGAAGAATAGGGCTTGTGTACTCTGCCTATAATACCAACAATAGTTTAGGCGCAGAGAGATTGGTGCGCGGTCTGAGACATTGGACAGGATAAGTGGGGGGTGCTTTCCAAGGAGGGAAGTCGCCCTATCCTGAGCGAAGAGACAGCAAGGGTTGTGATCATGCAGCCCCACAGCGACGTGCTCACTAGCACCACTGTTGGAAGACTCAGAGAGACAATTTTTTCTTTTTTTTTGCTGAAGTGCTCATTAGCACCACTGATAATAGACATTAAGAGACTATTTTTCTTTTTCCCCTGTATACCTGGCTCTATAGCATGGACTCTCCTCTGGTAGTTTTATAGGTGAAAATGTAACCCCTTTGGTCGTATAGTTAGGGAAGAGGAACAGCTGTTAGAGGGGCGTCGGCTTGACCAACATGGCCCCACTTGGTCGAGCTGGCCCACTAAGACTAAGATAGTGTTCCTAGTAATAGTTTTTATAGCTTTGGTGGCAGTGTTAGGTATCCTATGGTTTTTAGAAGAAAGACACCCTGTACACACCCTGATTGCAACAACTACAGCTCCCCCGGAGCATGTCTTTGTCACTGTAGCCCCGCATAAGAAAAGACATAGGCAGACCTATGTAGATAATGTTTTTCTCCAAATGCTCCACCAGGCCCACCATACCACCAATGTCACTGATTGTTGGGTATGTGGTTTACTCCCCTCAGTAGTGCACAAGAATGACCTGTTGTTGTCTTTGCCCCTCTCCCATCTAGCCAGCTGCGAAGCCTGGTTCAAGTTGTTCACTATGGTATATATCCATTATCATTCAGACGCGATGAATATGACATACCATGATTATGAGACTGTACTGGGCTATATAGCAACACACCAGGGATATACTCCGGGGAAGAATGGGGCAGGTGACATGCTTCATCCCGCAGCATGTATGAATGTGTATGAAAGGAAGAAAAATGTAACATGGCTTCTAGAAGAGATGGCCGATTTTCAAGATTTTAATGTCACTGAATATATTCAGTCCTTCCAGTTACGCAATATTACTCAAGATAAGGCTATGCCAGTGCCAGTGATTAATACCACCACCAGTTTTTGTGTCTGAGGGTTTGGGAAGGTCCCGGTGGGAGAGAGTATCTGCAATTACACTTATAATTTGAACACTACCAGTAGTCCACCATTGCTTCCACCCCACAATGTGTATTTTGTCTGCGGGTCCCAGGCTTACATATGGATACCTAGGGGGTGGTCTGGTGTGTGCTATGTGTCCTTCCTCCTGCCCCCTGTGTATATTGCACCTTCCAATTACCATAGAAACCATAGATTACAGCGCAGGAGTGTTTACTTGACTCAAGTAAAGAGAGTTCTTGACACACAGGATATTGATCAGACAGACACTACCTTGCAGCAATTTACAGACATCATGAAGGGTATCCTGCCCTTTTGGGGCCCCATGCACAACAGCCGAAGCATACACCGACTCACAAGGGTGGTAGAGGGAGTCATTAATACTACTGCAGGAATACTGACCAACATCACAGCTGAGCTTCAGGCCACGAGACTCGTTGCCCTTCAAAACAGGATGGTGTTAGATGTCATCCTTGCTGATCAGGGTGGGGCCTGTCGCGTCATTGGTAGTAGCTGCTGTGTATACGTACCAGATCACGTCCCGAATGTATATGCAGCTACACAAAAGTTACATAAAATAGCATCTGACATCCATCAGGAGAATGGTACATGGTCCCTATCTGGGTGGTTTTGGGGTATGTTGGCGACATGGGGCTGGAAAATACTCCTATTTTTAGTGGCCATTGACGGTGTGATATTCACCTGTTGCCTGTGCATCCATTGTCTTCCTGCCTATTGCTCTTATTGTATGCAGAAGCTAACACCCAAGCCTGGAGTTCAAAGACAAAAGGGAAAAAATTCTGTCATGATGGTACAGAATGTTCAAGATTTAATGTTGATCGATGAAGGCATTTTTGTATATTGATATATATATATCTTTTCTATATTACTAATGATTTCTCCATTAATTCACTGTTATATGTGTGCCATCCTGCCTTTCCTTCCATTAGAATTGTAAAGACCCTGACCTGAGAGCACCAATAAAGACTTAGCAATGAATGCTAAAAGGAGGGTCTGTTAGAATTGAACAGTTTTTTCCCCCCGTCTTCCATGATATATGCTGTGCTGGGTTAGCATTCATGTAGCTATGTCATATAATCGTGATTTCCATTGTGCGTGTGCCCGGCTACTGTAGAGTAGTGTAGGCCTAAGTTAGCATCTGAGACGCCATTTTCATTCACTTACACTGACTCTGTTGCGCTGTGAACAATCCCCTCATCTCTGTGCCCCCGCGTTCTCAGTCTCAGCAGAAGCTGCTGTTCCGAAAGGTTCTCATATCTCATCCAAGGTCCGAACCCAGATGTACAAAGAGAATAGTTTATTCAGCCCTGCATTCCTATGATCGGACATAGCTATGCTCCCACACTAGAGAGAGCTGAGATCGAGTAAGACGGCCTTGGAAGCCTGATAACATGTACCAATACTGCAGGTGTTAGCTCATCTCTCAGTGCCACCTTTGTTAGCGTCTGTGCCCAAGCAGTACTTTTGCATGAGGGGCGGGGTTTTCAAGAGGTGTTGGAAGGTTTATTATATGATAACAAATGTTTGGAGGGCAGTCCCTCGGTAGCATCTTAGGAGGCTAGCCATACTGGACTCCGCTGCAGCACAATTTACAATAAAGAACTTTGGGTTGTATTCTCTACTGCGTTACCGACTTCATTTCTTGGAGGGCTGAGAGGAGGATGCGAGTGACCCGGGTGGCCCCACTGTGTGCTTCTGTAAAGTTTAAATATGTTTTATATATACATAGGCCAATGTGTATTGAAGAATGAGTGGGTGTATGAGTGTTTGTATGAATGATTTAGTAGGTGTGTGACTGACTGTATAAGTGAGTGATTAAACATCTCTTAGTGAATGCATGGGTTAGTGACTAAACTGTGTGAATGTCTGTATCAGTCTGTCAGTTGGTGTGTAAGCGGCTCCATGGGTTGGTGAGTAGCTACATGAGTGTCTATATGGATTATTGATTTGTTGTCTGAGTATCTGTATGAGTGTCTGAGTCTCTGTATGGGTCGGTGGGGGGTGTGTAACTCCATGCATAGATGTGTGAGCGGCTGATTCACTGAGTGTATGGGTTCAAGAGTGTTTCTCTGAAGGGCAGTATTGGTGGGTGAGTGTGTGTATAGGCGTGTCAGTGAGTGTTTACATGTGTCAGTGGTACATGTGTGAGTAACTACATATCTGAAAACCATTCAAATCGCCATCCCTTTATTTCCAATCTTTTCTCAAAAAGATCGACAAGGAGGTCCCCCACTCCCTCCAACAAACGTTGAAAAAGCGTCTGGGGAAGTTCCCATCTCAAAACAGATAACTCAAACAGAGTCTATGACACCGCCAACTAAAAAAGGGAAACACAACCAAGGGCTATGTAACAAAAAGAAAATCAAAAAGAAAAGAACCAAGCGAAGAGTAACGAGAAGATCCTCAAGAAAAGCAGAGTTCCCTCAAATATGCTCCACAGAGCAAGCAGATGAAGAAATTAGCTACGCCATGAAAGTTTGTAATGGAACTCAAAATATACGCCAACAGTCTGCTTCATTGGTACCTCAAGTAGATATTAAGGACTTAAACCCTTTCGCACCAAACTTCATAACAAAACTCTCAAACCTTAATGCCCTAGACTCAGTAAATCAACTTGTCAATCAGGATCTCCAGGGCAGCAGGGAATACCTAGCATCAAGTGTCCTAGAATTAACAGATTTATTCCCCAGCCGTAAACATTCCATTAAACCGCGGGAGAATAGTCGACCTAATACATTAAATTCGGCCTCTCCAATCACTTACCACAGAAGATATAAAACTAGTTTCTTTCTCAAATAAATTACTCTGCTCGGTGGCAATTGTTGAGTTCTGGTCCAATGTAGTTCCTGCCATAATAATTAAAGAGCGAGACACTCTCCATAAAAATGGATTTGACATATCCGTAGTCAAACAAATTAGTCCTGCCTTTAATCAGTTAAAAGAGTTAGAAGGAGTTGTGGTCCCCTCTAATAACAACAACCAGCAGTACGCGGGCTGTAAAACATCGAAGCACAAGCAGGACAGCCCTCTGATGATCTCCTTTAAAGACGGAGTGCACGGAATCTGGAACTGTTCTGACACAAGACAAAAGTCGCACCCGGATGAAAATTCCTGGGCGTGGATCGCTGGCTCATTAAACAGTAATAAGATGGGCAAAGATTTAAAACTGCCTTTTTAGCAGCAACTTAAAAATAGTGTCATGGAACATAGTGGGAAAAACTCCAGAAAAGTTGTCTTTTATATTGGAAAATTCACATCCTATCGTGTTGCTGCAAGAAACTTGGTCCTTGGTGCCTTTCTCACAAAAAGATTATTTTGTGTTTGTCACTGCAGCAGAGGCCTCAAGAAGAGGACACTCAAAAGGGGGTCTAGCGATCCTATTAAAAGAAGAAATCGATTGGGACCCGGAAGAAATTGAGCTTTCGCTCCCAAATGTGCAATGCATCAGCATCAAGTGCCGGAAAGAAAGAACGGTGCCTACTTTAGAAGTATTACTTTTTAATATCTACTTTCCTCCTGGATCTTCAAATGACCTCCTCTTGGCAAAAGCCTTCACGAAAATCGGACAAACCCTAGAAGCAAGGGGGTATCCCCGACGATAATAGCCGGGGTCTTCAATGGAAAAATCTCCAATGTCTTATTTAACAACAGGGGGAAATCTCATCAAGAAATAGCATGTTCAATTCCAACCCCCGTTTTCCCCGATAAGATAAAAGCAGATAAATGAGGGAAACTGCTTCTGTCACTCATCGAAGCAATCAATGGCGTCATCTTAAACGGGAGAATTGATGGCGATATCGCGGCCATATACACTTGATTGTGTTCCTTTAATTCTTCTATTCTAGATGATCTAATTTGCAGTTTAGATTTGTTCGTGAAAGTTCAATCATTATCCATTCAGTACACACACGAAAGTGATCATGCATATTTAACCATAGGAATTGATATTTTTACACAGTCCACATCCACGTGGTCCTTACGCACCTTAGAAGGCCGGGCAGTTATAAACCAAAAAACAGGAAGGATTCACTGGAACTCCAAAGCAATCAATAAAATAAACTCCACAATTTCTCTTCTTCTGCCAGCCTCACAAACGGAGAAGGCGACCCCATCTCCAGATACGAAGACACAATACATTCCGTATTAGCTTCCCTTCAGGCAAATACAACAAGACGAGAAAACGGCAAAATCCATCAAAAAGGAAAACAAACTGATCATCTTTCTCGACAATTAAATAAATTGACCAGAATGCAATTTCGATCTTTCTGTGCAGCAAGACAAAAACTCCACCAACAAAAAAAAGAGAAAGACAAGCAAGATCAAAGAGATAGAATCTGGGTTGACATCCAAATCGCAGTAAAACACAGAAACAATAAAACATTCGGGAACATAATTGCCGCACAAATGGGGATAAGAAAGTCAGCCCAAGTAACACCAGTATCATCAGCCGAGTGGGAGAAGCACATCCTCAGACTTTATAAATCTAATTCCCACAACCAGGTTTCTCCCGGCCAGTGTTCCATCCAGAAGGGCCAATTGGAGCAGGACGTGTTGAAAATCCCAGCTACACAGATCTCCGCTTTCATAAACTCAGACAGATCATCTGCAGCGATGGGCCCAGACAATATTCCAATCAAAGTCCTACAAAAAAATACCGATGACTGGAGTAAATTTCTAGCCCCACTCTTCCAACACTGTTTTGAGTGTGGTAAAATACCAAAATCTTGGCGGGGTGCATAGTGGTTCCTCTCCTAAAAAAAGGCTCAAGATCGAATCCATCCAACTATAGACACATAGCCCTCCTTGATGCCACCGGGAAGATCTTCGCAGGCTGCGTTTTGGAGCATCTAAAAGACTGGGTATTCTCGAATAATGTGATTCCCATGACACAAGCCGGCTTATGCCCAAAACACTCAACTTTGGATAACATCGCCGTTCTTCAGACTGTCCTTGACAAATATGTTATGTTAAACTCACAAATATTATACTGTGCTTTTATCGATTTTTCAACTGCTTTTGATAGTGTGGACAGACCGACATTATGGAGAAAACTAGAGTGTTTAGGGATCCCTACAGATCTTCTTACAGTAATTATCTCCCTGCACACGGCAACATGGCATAGAGTTCAAATGGGGGGAGAAAAGGGCTTAACCAATCCAATCCCTACGATGAATGGCTTGAAACAGGGATGCCTACTAGCACCCATATTATTTTCCATCTACATAAGTGACCTACCGGGGCGCTTTACCCTAATTAAGAACTCTCCTCCAAAATTATCACAGCTCGATATCCATTGCTTAATGTACGCTGACGATATTGCCATATTTGATCGTATCCCAATTGGCTTGCAAAGAAATTTAAATGAACTAAACCAATATGCAAAAGAAAACTTCTTGGTCCCAAACATATCTAAAACTAAAATATTACCTTTTAGTGGAAGAAGGAAATCTCTACCTTTCACATGGTCATTGGGAGGTAACTGTAGTGTCTTACTTTAAGAACAGGTTGTTCTTTGATTCTGCATGAAATGTAGAATCCCTAGGTTGCTAAGGAAGGCTGAGCAACTGTTCAGTTGACAGTTACCAGTCTTCAGTGTTGGATGGGGTCTCTGATGTCTTTGACTCAATAAAGACACTTTAACCTCTACTACTGCCTCCTGTGTTCCTGGGAAGATGGATCTTACATTTGGCAATGACTGGAAATAGAAGAACACCCACGCTTACTTTCAAGAAACCCCAACACACCATTTTATAGAAGATGCTTCAAGCGGAACAACGTGTCCTTCACATCTCATCTCTTTCAGAGGAGAAGACAGACGCCTCGTATTCTGCACTTGTATTTCCCAGAACTCTTGTGAATCCAGCAGCTGGTGAGGCGTGTGCATGTGACATTTGACACAGATGTGAGACCCCGCTGCGCTCGTGTATCTAGTTGGCTGACGCTGCTACTTAAAGTGTGGTAAGCAGAACTACTGCAAAGAGGCTGGTGGAGGTTTATTTTGGGACATTTGGCACGAAAGGGAGCCCTGCTGCTGCGTGTGATAAACTGTTTATCATACCATAGTAAGAGTGACTGGTTGCTTAGTAACCTCACGTTGTGTCATCTGCCCCGTAGCGACCACTCCTCGTGCACGTCCTGCGGCGACCACTCCTCGTGCACTCTCTTCCTCACAGTCTGCTGTCAGCAACGACTTCTCGCGCATCCTGGCTTCCTCAATGCGGTGACGTCCTTGTGTGATGTTCGCCACGTACCTGACGTCTGCTTGGGAACCTTAAGCGTGTCATGGACTTTCGCCGCTGACACGCACAGCGTGTCTACGTGGGACGTCATCACGTCACCACTGCCATCTTGGATTGGGTTTGTGTGTGTCACGGAACGCAACCGCTGACACACACAGCATTTCCTTATACAACTTTGTGGAGCATTTTGCGAGTCAACGCAGTTAACCGCTAACACGCACAGCATTTCTTTGTAGCGTTTTCACCCCAATTCTTCGAATTTTCCAACAGGTGATTTCATGCGTGTCACGGAGCTTCACCGCTGACACGCACAGCCTCTCATCTTCTGTGTCTGCTGCACTGACTCCCACTGACACGCACAGCATACCGGCAATAAAAGAAAGGAGGTACTGGTTTCATTATACAGTGCAGACACAGTTACAAGTACAGGTTTTGTATACTGTACAGGCACAATTACAAGTACAGGTTCTGGATACAGTGCAGGTACAGCTACAGATTCTGGTTTCGCATAACAAATACTGGTTTTGCATAATAACGTTTCACACTGTTACTTAAATTATAATATTACGTTTCTTGTCACCTTTACATCTACATATGTAAGAGCCTGCCCTTATGTGCATGACATCTTATTCTTTTCTTTTAATACAATATTTGTAAAGTGTGTTATTTATATTTATCTTCAATTATGCAAAACGTACCTGCACCTCCCTTTTTCTTATCTTCTCCTGGTGAGCCTGCCCTTCCATAGCTCAAGTGGAAGAAGGTTTTTAGCCATTATGCTAGGGTCTGTGGTACATCTCTCAGTGCAGAAAGGAAAACATCTCTATTAATGCATTGTTTGGGTTCTGAGGGACAAGAAGTTTTCGAGCACCTTCCCGAACTCTCGGATGGGGATGCCACGGGTTTAAATGAATATGAAATTTCTATAAAAAAACTGGATTTACATTATCTTCCGAAGATCAGCACTGTCCTTAAAAGGTACCATTTCGGAAGGAGGATGCAGAGGCAAGAAGAGTCTGTGGAACAATACATTACTGAATTGGGCAAACTTGCTGCCACCTGCCATTTTGCAGCGTCTTTGGATGAACGTCTTCGTGATCAATTCATGTTGGGCTGTAGTATTGACAAAGCCAGGGATAGCTTATGGCAGAAAGACAATCCGTCTCTACATAAGGTTCTTACTATTGCTAAAACTCATGAACACTCAAAGGCATGTGTTGATACTATTCGCAAAAATTATCCTGTAAAAAAAGGTAATGATAATGGTGTTTTGGTCATTGAGAAAGAAAAAGCAACTAGACACAAAATACCTGTTAAGGTAGAGAGCAAACTTGTCATATCCAAGACATTCTCTGGCAAGTGTTTCAGGTGTGGCAATCCTGGGCATGTGGCCAATTTTAAACCTTGCCCTGGTTGGAAAGTCACATGTAATGTGTGTGGACGGAAAGGTCATTTTACAAAATGTTGCAGATCAGGTAAAGATCTGAAGAAAATAAGGGAAGTAGATCTTTATGAGAAGGATTCTGATTCAGAGGTGATAAACATTTGTCAAGACAAAGGTTCTGGTGGCAATGGCCCGATGGAGGTTGTCCTAATTAATGATGCACCAGTAAAGATGTTATTCGACTCAGGGGCCAAGGTGACTTTGATTCCTAAGTAACAATATTTAGCAAAGAAAGCTAAGTTGTCCAAACCTGATATCAGACCAAGGGGGTATGGTGGAGAAATAATCGATCTATTAGGTTGTTTTTGGGGAACAATCGATTTTAAGGGTAGAATTATTCCTGGAAAGGTGTATGTTTCCATGAAGGGAGATTCTCTCATAAGCTGGTTCCATCAACGTGATTTACATGTAATCTTGGACCATAATCAGAATCCCTCTGTATGCTTGAAAGAAATTCCGTCTGTTAGCCAAGATGGTGACGGATGGAAGCTATGGGTCAAGGAGTTTCCCGAAGTATTTGATAGTAAACTTGGGTGTCTCAAGAATTACTTACATTACATAAAGGTTAGGCGTGATTCTGTACCAAAGGTTGCTAAAGTTCGGAGTGTACCACTTTTAGCAAAAGAAAGCATGAAAGTGGAACTTGACAAGTTGGTAACCAACGGCATCATACAAGAAGTAGAAGCCACGGAGTGGCTTTCTCCCATGGTTATGGCCCGCAAGGCTAATGGTGAGGCCAGACTCTGTGTGGACTTGAGGGAGTTAAACAAGGCTGTGGTAGTTGATCATTACCCTCTACCCAACATCAGTGAAATGTTATGCTTGTTAAGTGGTGCCAAACACTTCTCCTCCCTTGATTTGACTTCCGCCTACCACCAGGTCAAACTACATCCCTTCTCTCAAAATCTCACAGCCTTGGTGACGCCTTTTGTGACTTTTAAATTTTTGAGGATGCCTTTTGGCCTCATTTCCGCTGCCTCTGTATTTCAGAGAGTCATGGAGCGAACCTTGAGGGGTGTGGACGGAGTGAAGATCTACCAGGATGACGTCTTTGTGTTTGGGGCTGACACCAAAGAGCATGATTGCAGGATGAGAGCTGTCTTAAGAAGATTGTGTGATGCAGGTCTCACCTTAAGAGCTGATAAGTGTCGCTTTGATGTGGCAGAAATTGAATATCTAAGGCATTTGTTGTCGTCTAATGGTATCAAACCCAAGCCTGCTCTGATTAATACTATTGCCAATCTGAGGGCTCCTCAAGATAAAGATGAACTTGTAAAATTTTTAGGGATGACTGAATTTTATCACAAGTTCATTCCTAATTTGCAGGTGTCACGGAACATTTAAGAAATCTTTTAAAAAGGGGTGTGAGTTTGTTTGGTGCAAGGCGTGTGATAAAGAATTTCAGAATTTGAAAGATTTGTTGAACAAAGCTCCAGACCTAGGTAGCTTTGACCCCAAGAAAGCTTCTTATTTAATGACTGATGCTAGTTCAAAGGGTCTTGGAGATGTGCTGCTTCAGAAATTTGAAGGTGAGGAGAAAGCCATATTGTTTTTGTCTAGGCCTTTACGAGCTGCAGAGTTCAATTATTCTGTCATTGAGAGGGAGGCACTTGCCATATTTTGGGCCATACGCAAGTTGCGTAAGTTTCTGTGGGGCTGTCAGTTTTCAATTTTAACCGATCACAAACCTTTGAAGGAGGTGTTTTCGAAGAAAGGTATAGATTTAGGGGCCGATTCCGATCTCGGCCGGTAGTGCTCCGAATCGGATTCGGATTTACCGGATCCGATTCGGAGCCCTGTTTCCCGACCGAATCGTACGCGGGTCCGGCCGAGCGAGTACGATGCAAGCTCCCGCGAAATCGCCGACCGACTCGTACGCGGCTTCAACACGCTCCGACCGACTCGCACGGGACACGACTCGCACCGCACTATGGAGACATTTCCCGGCCGGAGTAAGTACGATGCGCGCCGCGGGCAGTCCGACCGACTCGCGCCGTCCGGCTCGAAAGAGCTGTCGGAGCCGGACTTTGGGAGTCCGCGTCGGACCCCTGGATGCGTAGGCACGTGAGTCGCACACAGGGGGGACCCATGGGTCCCCCCTACCTGTGCATGTACGCCGCGTTGCGCATGGACGCGTACCCGCTGTAGGGGCGCCCTTGTTCGCCTCGCACCCATTGAGTCAATGGGAGCCCGTGTACGCGTTGTACGACCGGCTCCCATTGACTTCAATGAGAATCCGACCGAATCGGAGTCCGATAGCATGCGAATGCATCGTACTCATCCGGTCGGACTGCTAGGGTCCGATTCGGTCGGAATTCTCTCCGGGTCCGGCTCGGTCGGAGAGATTTCCGGCCGGAATCGGAATCGGCCCCTTAGTGTCTCACTGCATCAGAAAATGGGGTGTAGCACTACAGGAATTTAACTTTATGCTTTCTTATCTTCCGGGTGCTAGTAACACCTTAGCTGATTGTTTATCTAGATTAGGTAACACGTGTGATGAAGAGGTTGCTGTTCAGGGTGAAGGTGAATGGTTTGGCGGTGAGGAACTTGATGAAGAAGTTGTCTGTCTCATCAGTGAGGGCATAATTTCTGAAAAAGAATGGAAGGAGTCGTTAACCAAGGATGAATTGTTGCAGAAAGTTGTTTTGATGGTCTTGAGTGGCTGGTGTGATAAAAAAGACTGCGGTGAAGAACTTAAAGGCTTCTGGCAAGTCAAGGAGGAGTTGTCTGTGGTTGATGGTATTCTCTTGAGGGGTAGTAAATTAGTTCCTCCTCGTGAGCTCTGGTATCGTTTGATGGTGAGTGCTCATGCTAGCCACATGGGAATTGTCAAGACCAAAGAGAGAATAAGGGAAGCTTATTGGTGGCCTGGAATTGATGCACATGTAGAAAGGGTTGTAAGAAATTGCTTTGAGTGTGCTGGCAGCGACAAGATCTTAAAATGTAGGACGCAGCCCATGGTAAAAAGGGAGCAGTCTGATGGACCTTGGTGTGTCATTTCCATAGACATTTTGGGCCCAGTAAGAAGGAATACATGTGATCGGTATGTGTTGGTGTGCATGTATATGCACTCACGTTGGCCCAAAACTAAGATCGTAAACTCTGTGGAGTCGAATGTTGTAATTGAGTTTTTAGACGAGTTGTTTGAGAGCGAAGGCTTTCCGTCTTCTTTGTTGTCCGACAACGGCGTTCAATTTACTTCCAAGATTTTTGAAGAGTTCTTGTCTTCAAGAGGCATTAAGCACAAGAGAGCAGCTCTCTACCATCCTGAAAGTAATGGTTTGGTTGAGAGGTTTTTGAAGGTCTTGAAGGAATCCTTACATCAGGCAAATGTGTCAGGAGTAAACTGGGAGCTAGCAATGAGAAAGAAAGTAAAATAATATAGGTTTACTCCACATTCTTCCACAGGGATTTCGCCTTTCCAGCTGTTCAAGGGAAGAGTGCCTAATGTTGAAGTTTGTCCTTCTTGGGTTTTAGCTAAGAGATCTGTTGTTGATGAGAATGTTGGATGTGTTGAAGGTTGGAAAGAGAAGGAGAGGCGGGTGTTGGAAAAACGTAAGGTTTGGTTTGATGATCGTAAAGCTGTAAAAGAAACAGTTGTGTCTGTGGGAGACTGGATCAAAATTAAGTTGCCCCACCTGTGTACAGGTAGTTCCAAATTTAGTAAACCATTTAAGTTATTAAGGTTTTTAGGAATGCCATTAAGACCAGCGATCACAGAGTGTGGAATCTCAATAGGGTATCAAAATGTCATCCCACGGAAGTGTCTGATTCATCTGGTTCAACCTCATCCATGTCTCCTGTGGAAGGGACATTGAGACCACACAGAGCAGTCAGATGTCCCGCCAGGTTGCAAGATTTTGTGTAAAGCTTCATGTTTCATATACTTGGTTTCTTTATTTTCTTTGTTATTATTTCCTGTGGTAAACATATTTCTGTTCGGATGTTCACATTCTACTTTGTTCAGTTGCTTGCAGTTTTGAGGTTCATATTGTTTATATTAGTGGGAGGTGATGTAGTGTCTTACTTTAAGAACAGGTTGTTCTTTGATTCTGCATGGAATGTAGAATCCCTAGGTTGCTAAGGAAGGCTGAGCAACTGTTCAGTTGACAGTTACCAGTCTTCAGTGTTGGACGGGGTCTCTGATGTCTTTGACTCAATAAAGACACTTTAACCTCTACTACTGCCTCCTGTGTTCCTGGGAAGACGGATCTTACAGTAACCCAATTGAGACAGTGAAAGAATATCTCTACTTGGGCCGTATCTTTATGCATAACTTACAAGACACTCCCTATCTCCAACATCTAGGGTGAAAGGCAGATTCCCATGTCGGGGCACTACAGAGGTTTTATCGCTCAACGGGCAATAGAGATTTTAAATCTTTGCTGGAGGTTTATGGCATAAAAATCCCATCGATTTTATCTTACGCCATGGAACATACACAAATTAAAACATGGCAATCAATAAAAGTAAAGGAAGGGATTATCCTTCGGAATCTGTTAAAAGTATCCCAATCAGTCCCCGTACAAGCTTTACGCCTTGAGCTCTCTCTAACGAGCATATTTGCTCGAGTCGTCTCCAATATTATAAGGTGGGCCTATAATCTCTTTCATGTAGCTCCAGGCACATTAAGATATATATTAAAATTGGATACTTTAAGAGACGAAGCGTCTCGGTACACCTTCAATAGGAACCTTTTAAAAGCCCTTGAGGTGTCACAATGCACTGTTGTACTTTTGCAGGCCTGGTCTCCAGCGCACCTGAAGTTCTTTTTAAAACATATGACGCCGAGAATAAGTTATGAAATGGACAAAGAATATTGTATCCAATTAAAGCATTACAAAACTTTTTCGGAAAACATAGTATTTAAAACCCCCGAACATTATCTACAGTTTCAGTTAGAGCACAGTGTAAGGCGCTGTATCCTTCTTTTGCGATTGGGTATTCTCCCTTTAAAAACATATTCCGCCAGATGGGACGCCCCAAATAATTCTCTAGGCAAATGTGACTTGTGCAATGGCGGACCACAAGATCTGTACCGCGTATTATTAATTTGTCCTAACCCGTTGTTGGTAGAGGCTCAGCGTCAATAAATAAAGCCAATCCGTTTAAGACATAATGCTATTTTAGCTCAAGATCTAATCATGGTGTGTAAGTCGCCCCCTAATGAATTTGCTTGTTATAACTTGTTTAAGTTTTTAAAGAGTTTCTTAGAGTTATTTTAAAGAAAAAGTGCACAAATCTAATAGTTTTAACTATTGTATGTTGTTCGTGCGGACCACAAACTATTATTACTTGTCTTTTCTTACAAAGAGTTTTAAAAATATTTTTAATAACATAATCTAACACTTTCTATTTTATGTATTTGTATTTGTTGACCTCAGTTGAGGTCTGAATCAAATAAAATTATTTGTCATTTGTCATTTGAAAGGCAGTATATGTGAGTGTTTGACTATATAAATGACTATATGTGAGAGTGAGTCATTGTAACAGTGGCTGTATGAATTAGTGTGTGCTTGTGTCAGTGATTGTATAAGAGAGTAAGTATGTGTTAGTATCTGTATGAATAAGTCACGTGGTGTGTGTATAACTGATAAGGTGAGTAAATGACAGTGTGATTGATTCTTTGGGTGAGTGAGTAGGTGTTTGAGTACCTCTATGGGTGAGTGTCAGTGTGCGAGTGTCTGTATAGCTGTATCAGTGTATATGATAGTGCTGTATTGATGACTGACTGCATCTATGAGTGACTGTATGGGTGAATGAGTGGATGAGTCTGTAGATCTAGGAATCAGTGAGTGGGTATGTAGTAATTGGTATTGATGTGTCTATGGTTTCAAAAATGATAGTCTCTATTTTAGAAATGTGTATCAAAGGTTATATTATGGTGTGAGGAGGTGCATCAGATTTTCAAGTGGATGATGTCATCAGTGATGTCATCAGTGATGTCATTTGAGATGTCATCAGTGATGTCATGAGTGATGTCACTGACCATGTCATGAGTGATGTAATATGTGATGTTATCAGCAGTGCATTGCGGGAGCGCGAGTTATAGTTAGCTCAACTAACTATAACAGCCGAATTTCTCTGGTTTTGTACGAGTGAAATGTTCAACTATAACGTCCCTGAAACCTGTGGTTTTTTCAGTGAATGTCTATGGTTTTTTAAATGCTAACTTCTAACTATAACGTCCCTGAAACCTATGGCTTTTTCAGTGAATTTCAAAGGTTTTTTAAATGCTAATTTCTAACTATAACGTCCCTGAAAACTGTTGTTTTTTCCAGTGAACTTCTATGTTTTTTTAATGCTAATTTCTAACTATAACGTCCCTCAAACCTATGGTTTTTCAGTGAATTTCAAAGATTTTTTAAATGCTAATTTCTAACTATAACGTCCCTCAAATCTATGGTTTTTTCAGTGAATTTCAAAGGTTTTTTAAATGCTAATTACTAACTATAACGTCCCTGAAACCTATGGTTTTTCCAGTGAATTTCAAAGGTTTTTTAAATATTAATTTCTAACTATAATGTCCAAAAAATGCTTTTTCTACATTTTTTAACTTTTTTAAAAAAGTTGTGTACAATACGCATACGGTATGCGAAGGGTGCGCGGTTCTCGGCCCCGCACAACGTCACATACATATTTCCGGGGGTCGCGCCAGGTGTGCGAATCCACCGTAAAAATGTTTGTTTTAAAAGTGTATGTTTATAACTTTATTATTTATATTATACCAAGAGATTATTTAACATAATTCTAAATATCATATATTTGTAACTGGAATAAAGATATATTATTGTTAAATATATTTTTCTGGAATTGCGCCGGGTGAGTGCTGGTTGCGCGCCGGGTGCGTGAATCCCATGTGACTTCAAAAGAAAGCATTTCATTGGTTAAGAAGCTTTTTATTCTAGAACTTACAGCACCCCACCCAATTTTCTCATTCCTCTAACAACATCCTCAGGAGACACACCTTTTGTGTGTGCTGCTCTTGTTGTATTTTTTTGGTGTTTTTTTTTTTAACTACTACAATGGCATCTTCAAATCCACCTGAGAACATCCTTGGTGAAGAAGATGACTTGGAGGAACCAACAAAACAGCGGAAGGAGAGTATCGTCTGGGCCTTCTTTACCTTTCCACCCGGTGATAAGAAGGTGAACGCAAGAAAGGTGACCTGCACTGTGTGTGAACGAATCATATCTCGGGGCTCCGAGAGGAAATACTCATGCGGTACTTTCTCCATGTTAAAGCACCTGCAAATTATGCACCCTCGTCATCTAGCACAAGAAGAACATCGACGTGAGCTGGAACATCAAGCACAGCAAGGTGATGACGACGCAGGACCTAGCACCTCAGCCGGTACATCAACATCAAGCAGAGGACCTGACATTAGACCAGAGTTTGCTGGTCTTGAACACCGCTGCATCAAATGCAAAAAAGTTATTTGCTATGGTGAGCAGCCATTGTTAATTTTTTTTTGCAATGATTTTTTAATTGCAAAATGGTAGAGAAAGTTTTCTCAGTTTATTCTGTTGTTTTTTTATTTTTAAAAACAAAACACCCAAAAAATACGAAAAAGAGTTTAAAAAAACCACAAAAAAATTATAAAAGAAAAGAAGAAGAAAACAAATGGTTCTTGTTAGAACCGCCTATTTGGTTAAAAAAAGACAAATTTCTATGTGTTGTATGAATTGCGGCAAGTGTAATATATGGAGAAGTGCATGGGTAGTGCATGTGTGATTGCATGAGTTCATGTGTAGGACCTGCGTAATTGGAGAAGTGCATGTGTACTACCTGAGTGATTGCATGAGTATATGAGTAATGCCTGGGTGATTGCAAGAGTGAATGGATACTGGCTGGATGTTTGCATGAGTGCAGGGGTATTGCCTGCATGATTAGAGGAGTGAATAGATAGTGCCTGAGTGTTTGAAGGAGTGCATGGGTAATGCCTGGGTGTTTGCAAGAGTGCATGGGTAGTGTCTTAGTCATTGAAAGAGTGTATGGGTAGGGCCTGGGTTATTGCATAAGTGTATGGGTACTGGCTGAATGATTGGAGGAATGCATGGATAGTGCCTTGGTTATTGGACTAGTGCAACGGTAGTGCCTGAGTGATTGGAGGAGTGCATGGATAGTGCCTCGGTGATTGGAGGAGTGCATGGGTAATACCTAGGTATATGGAGGAGTGCATCAGTACTATCTAGGTTATTCATGAGTTTATAGGTAGTACCTGGGTGATTAAAAGAGTGCAGCAGTACTGCCTGGGTGATTGCATGAGTGCATAGTTACTGCGTGGATAATTTCATAAGTGTATAGGTAGTGGCTGGGCGATTGAAGGAGTGCTTGAGTAATGCATGGGTGGTTGCATGAGTGCAGGGATAATGTGTGAGTGTTTGGAGGAGTGCATGAGTAATGTCAGGGTGATTGCATGACTGCAGGGGTAGTGCCTCGGTGATTGTATGAGTGCAGGTATAATGCCTGGGTGATTTTATAAGTGCATGGGTACTGCCTGAGTGATTGAAGGTGTGCATGGGTAATACCTATGTGACTGCATGAATGCCGGGGTAATGTCTGGGTCATTGGAGGAGTGCATGGATAGTGGTTGGGTGATTGCATGAGTGCAAGAATAATGTCTGGGTGGTTGCATGAGTGTTGTGGTAGTTCCTGGGTGATTGCAGAAGTACATAAGTAGTGTGTGTGTGATTCAATGAGAGCATAGGTAGTGCCTGGATGATTTTATAAGTGCATGGGTACTGCTTGAGTGATTGAAGGACTGCATGGGTAACAGCTAGGTGATTGCATAAGTGCACAGTAAATGTCTGGGTCATTGGAGGAGTGCTTGGGTAATGCCTAAGTGATTGCATGAGTGCACGGTTAATGTGTAGGTAATTGGAGGAGTGCATGAGTAATGTCTGCCTGATTGCATGAATGCAAGAGTAATGTGAGGCTTGTTGCATGACTGTAGTGGTAGTGCCTGGGTGAAAGGAAAAGTGTATAAGTAGTGCCTGTGTGATTTTTTAAGTGTATGGGACCTGGCTGGATGATTGGAGGAGTGTGTGGATACTGCCTGGGTGATTGCAGCAGTGCAAGAGTAGTGCCTAGGTTATTCTATGAGTGCATAGCTAGTGCCTGGGTGATTGCATGAGTGCAAGAGTAATGTCTGGGTGGTTGCAATAGTGTAGTGGTACTTCCTGGGTGATTGCAGGAGTACATAAGTAGTGCCTGGGTTAATGCATGAGTGCATAGGTAGTTCCTGGATGATTTTATAAGTGCATGGGTATTGCCTGAGTGATTAAAGGACTGCATGGGTAATACCTAGGTGATTGCATGAGTGCAGGGTTAATGTCTGGGTCATTGCAGGAATGTATAGGTAATGCGTAAGTGAATGCATGAGTGCAGGTGTAATGTGTAGATAATTAGAGGAGTGCATGGCTAATGCCTAAGTGATTGCATGAGTGTAGAGGTACTGCCTGGGTGATTTTATAAGTACATGGGTATTGCCTGGGTAATTTTATAATTACAGCGGTAGTGCCTGAGTTATTGGAGGAGTGCAAGAGTAGTGCCTGGGTGATTGAAGGAGTACATGGATACTGCATGACTGATTGGAGGAGTGCATGGGTAATGCCTAGGTGTATCGAGGAGTGCATCAGTAGTGCCTGTGTGATTGCAAGAGTGCATAGGTAGTCTCTGGATCTTTTTTTAAGTGCATGGGTATTGCCTGAGTAATTGAAGGACTGCATGGGTAATAGTTAGGTAATTGAATGAGTGCAGGGGGAATGCCTGGGTCATTGGAGGAGTGCTTGGGTAATGCCTAAGTGATTGCATGTGTGCAGGGGTAATGTGTAGGTAATTGGAGGAGTGCATGGGTAATGTCTGGATGATTGCATGAGTGCAAGACTAATGTCTGGGTCGTTGCATGGCTGTAGTGGTAGTGGCTGGGTGATTGGAAAAGTGTAAAACTAGTGCCTGGGTGATGTTTTAAGTGTATGGGTAGTGGCTGGGTGATTGAAGGAGTGCTTGAGTAATGCATGGGTGGTTGCATGAATGCAGGGATAATGTGTGAGTGTTTGGAGGAGTGCATGAGTAATGTCAGGGTGATTGCATGACTGCAGGGGTAATGCCTCGGTGATTGTATGAGTGCAGGTGTAATGCGTGGGTGATTTTATAAGTGCATGGGCACTGCCTGAGTGATTGAAGGTGTGCATGGGTAATACCTATGTGATTGCATGAATGCCGGGGTAATGTATGGGTCATTGGAGGAGCGCATGGATAGTGGTTGGGTGATTGCATGAGTGCAAGAAAAATGTCTGGGTGGTTGCATGAGTGTAGTGGTAGTTCCTGGGTGATTGCAGAAGTGCATAAGCAGTGTGTGTGTGATTCCATGAGAGCATAGGTAGTGCCTGGTTGAATTTATAAGTGCATGGGTACTGCCTGAGTGATTGAAGGACTGCATGGTAACAGCTAGGTGATTGCATGAGTGCACAGTAAATATCTGGGTCATTGGAGGAGTGCATGGGTAATGCCTAAGTCATTGCATGAGTGTAGAGGTACTGCCTGGGTGATTTTATAAGTACCTGGGTATTGCCTGGGTAATTTTATAAGTACAGCGATAGTGCCTGAGTTATTGGAGGAGTGCAAGAGTAGTGCCTGGGTGATTGAAGGAGTACATGGATACTGCATGGCTGATTGGAGGAGTGCATGGGTAATGCCTAAGTATATCGAGGAGTGCATCAGTAGTGCCTGTGTGACTGCATGAGTGCATAGGTAGTCTCTGGATGTTTTTATAAGTGCATGGGTACTGCCTGAGTGATTGAAGGACTGCATGGTAACAGCTAGGTGATTGCATGAGTGCACAGTAAATATCTGGGTCATTGGAGGAGTGCATGGGTAATGCCTAAGTGATTGCATGAGTGCACAGGTAATGTGTAGGTAATTGGAGGAGTGCATGAGTAATGTCTGCCTGATTGCATGAATGCAAGAGTAATGTGAGGCTTGTTGCATGACTGTAGTGGTAGTGCTTGGGTGAAAGGAAAAGTGTATAAGTAGTGCCTGGGTGATTTTTTGAAGTGTATGGGTACTGGCTGGATGATTGGAGGAGTGCATGGATACTGCCTGGGTGATTGCAGCAGCGCAAGAGTAGTGCCTAGGTTATTCTATGAATGCATAGGTAGTGCCTGGGTGATTGCATGAGTGCAAGAGTAATGTCTGGGTGGTTGCAATAGTATAGTGGTACTTCCTGGGTGATTGCAGGAGTGCATAGTAGTGCCTGGGTTAATGCATGAGTGCATAGGTAGTGCCTGGATGATTTTATAGGTGCATGGGTATTGCCTGAGTGATTGAAGGACTGTATGGGTAATAACTAGGTGATTGCATGAGTGCAGGGGTAATGTCTGGGTCATTGCAGGAATGCATAGGTAATGCGTAGGTGAATGCATGAGTGCAGGGGTACTGTGTAGATAATTAGAGGAGTGCATGGCTAATGCCTAAGTCATTGCATGAGTGTAGAGGTACTGCCTGGGTGATTTTATAAGTACCTGGGTATTGCCTGGGTAATTTTATAAGTACAGCGGTAGTGCCTGAGTTATTGGAGGAGTGCAAGAGTAGTGCCTGGGTGATTGAAGGAGTACATGGATACTGCATGGCTGATTGGAGGAGTGCATGGGTAATGCCTAGGTATATCGAGGAGTGCATCAGTAGTGCCTGTGTGACTGCATGAGTGCATAGGTAGTCTCTGGATGTTTTTATAAGTGCATGGGTATTGCCTGAGTAATTGAAGGACTGCATGGGTAATAGTTAGGTGATTGCATGAGTGCAGGGGTAATGCCTGGGTCATTGGAGGAGTGCTTGGGTAATGCCTAAGTGATTGCATGTGTGCAGGGGTAATGTGTAGGTAATTGGAGGAGTGCATGGTAAAGTCTGGATGATTGCATGAGTGCAAGACTAATATCTGGGTCGTTGCATGACTGTAGTGGTAGTGGCTGGGTGATTGGACAAGTGTATAACTAGTGCCTGGGTGATTTTTTAAGTGTATGGATACTGACTGGATGATTGGAGGAGTGCATGGATAGTGCCTGGATGACTGCAGCAGTGCAAGAGTAGTGCCCGGGTTATTCTCTGAGTGCATAGCTAATGGCTGGGTGATTGTATGAGTGCAAGAGTAATGTCTGAGTGGTTACATGAGTGTAGTGGTAGTGCCTGGATGATTGGAGTAGTGTATAGGTAGTGCCTGGGTGATTGGAAGAGTGCATAAGTACTATCTGGGTGATTGCATGAGTGCTGGAGTAATGTCAGAGAGCTTGGAGAAGTGCAAGGGTACTGCCTGAATAATTTGAGGAGTGCATGAGTAATGTTTGGGTGATAGCATGTGTGTAGGAGTAATGTCTGGGTGATTGCAGGAGTGCATGGATACTGCCTGGGTGATTGGAGGAGTGCTTAGATAATACTTCGGTGATTGCATGACTGCAGGGGTAATGTCTGGGGAATTAGATGAATGCCTAGGTAATGCCTGGGTGATTGCATGAGTGTAGGGGTAATGTCTAGGTGATTGCATAAGTGCAAGGGTAATGTCTCAGTGATTGGAAGAGTGCTTGAGTAATGTTTGAGTGATTACATAAGTGCAGGGGTAATGTCTGGGTGGTTGCATGATTATAATGGTAGTGCCTAGGTAATTGGAGGAGTACATAAGTAGTGTATGGGTGATTTTATAAGTGCATGGTACTGGCTGAGTGGTTGGACGAGTGCATAGATACTGCCTGAGTGATTGAAGGAGTGCATGAGTAATGTCTGGGTGATTGCATGTGTGCATGAAGAGTGCCTGGGTGGTTGTAGTAGTGCATGGATAGTGCCAGCACAATTTCAAGAGTGCAAGGGTAGTGCCTGGGTTATTGCGCAAGTGCACAGGTAATGAATGGGTGATTGCATGAGTGCATGAGTAGTGCCTGGATGATTGGAGGACTGCAAGCGTAGTGCCTGGGTTATTGCATGAGTGCATAGGTAGTGCCTGGGTGATTGGAGGAGTGCATGAGTAGTACCTGGGTAATTGCATGAGTACTGGGGTAATGTCTGGGTGATTGGAAGAGTGCATGGGTACTGCCTGAGTGATTGAAGAAGTGCATGAGTAATGTCTGGGTGATCGCATGTGTGCAGGGGAAATGTCTGGGTGTTTGGAGTAGTGCATGGATACTGCCTGGGTGATTGGAGGAGTGCAAGGGTAGTGCCTGTCTGATTGGAGGAGTGCATAGCTAATGTATGGGAGGTTGCATTAGTGTAGGAGTAATGTCTGGGTGATTGTAGGAGTGTATAGGTAATGCATAGATGATTGCATGACTGCAGAAGTAATGTCTGGGTGATTGAAGTAGTGCATTGACAGTGCTTAGGTGATTGGAGGAGTGCAAGAGTCCTGCTTGGGTTATTGTATGACTGCATAGGTAGTGCCTGAGTGATTACATGAGTACAGGAGTAGTGCCTGGGTGATTGGAGGAGTGCAAGGGTACTGCCTGATTGATTATATAAGTGCAGGACTAGTGCCTGGGTTATTGAAGGAGTGCATAGGAAATTCCTAGATGATTGCATGAGTTGAAAGGTAATGTCTGGGTGATTGGAGGTGTGCTTGAGAAATGTTTGGGTGATTGCATGAGTGCAGGGGTAATGTCTGGGTGAATGGAGTAGTGCATTGATAGTACTTAGGTGATTGGAGGAGTTCAAGAGTAGTGCTTGGGTTATTGCATGAGTAGATAGGTAGTGCCTGGGTGATTGTATTAGTGCAGGGGTAATGTCTGGGTGATATTATAAGTGTATAGGTACTGCATAGGTGATTGGAGAAATGCATGGATATTACCTGGGTGATTGGAGGAGTGTGACAATAGTGCCTAACTGTATACATGAGTGCATGGGTAGTGTTTGAAGGAATGGATGAGGGCAGTAAAAGCAGCTGTAAACATTATTTCATATTATCATGCTTATTACATTATTTTATCTTACCTTTTTACTAATGTAGATACAAAACTCAGTGAAACTATTTTACAGTAGTTTTGTTGTAATCTGAATTTAAAATCTTTTCAAACTTCACCATTACCTTCTGTAAAAAAGAAGAAAAACTATTATTGAATATAATATTATAGATTTAAGGTCACAACATAATTTTAGAATTACATAACATTTTCAGTTCCCCTTTTTTGCTGTTCTCAGATTCTACTGAATTTCACCATGCACAGTGATTTCAATGTAGATCATCATACAACAGCGGGGGGAAAAACAATCAATGAGATTTAAAAAAAAAAAAATCAGCCTTGAGCATTATTTACAAGTATAACTATCTGTTTACCTATCTACAGTTTCTAAATTACATTCTTCAACCACAGTAAGTCTTTTATTTCTGTCAACTACATTTTGTAAAATATACACTCATTTACATTGCGAATAATATAAAGATCAAATATATAAACTACTTCTTTCAAACACAATTTTCCAAATGCAATATCCATTAACACAAACAATAATCCGAACAGTATTTGTTCACATCTTCCCAATAGGCCGAATAATGTTTCCAAATCCATTTGCATTGAAAATATCCCAAATACATTTTTTCATTCGTGTTCACATCTTCCCAATAGGCTAGGGTGACCAGATTCTCAAAACAAAAAACGGGGACAGTTCATAGACATAGAAGTAGGACTACAGTTTGCAGTAACGGTCGACATAAAAGTAGGACTATTTGACAGCTATCATAGACATGGAAAAGGGACTAAAATGACAGCCGCCTCCACAGACACAGATGAAGAATTACAGACAAATCATATGTGTGACACAGACTTAGCCGAGAAGCGTCGAGGTTTCAGTGACCGTCACCCGGGTGACCCGCTAATTGCACGGTGTGATATCCTTACTTGGTGACACTCATGGCTCCCTGTGGATTGCAAAGTATGACTCACTGCACAGCCTGGACAACACAGCCTGAAGGCGCGGATTGAGCAGCAAACCCGAATTGCCGGGGCACGCAGTGGCTCGCGGCCTGAGCCTGCCAGTGCCTGCAGCCTGGCCAGCCTTGGCAGAGTGTGTTACAGCCCAAGTAAGTTTAAGTTTTAAGCCTGGGTGCCAATGGCAGCGCGCGATCAGGCAGCTGCAGCGCCTGCGGTGTTATTCAAAACGGTGAAATGTGTTGCAAGACTGGCGCCGCGTGAAGTTGTTGGGGCCTCTTTGACATAGGTTCCCTGTTGGGCCGTGTCACTCTCATGACGTCAGAGAGTGGCCCCGAGTCCTGATGTTCTCCTGACTTCAGTTTGCTGGGAAGGAGGGGGGCACTGCAAAGGCTGGCAATCTTTATGTTGATTTTTCTGCTGGCCCATCCAACAACAGTAGCCACCAGAGTGTTGTTAGGGCCTCGCACATCTTTTTTGGGCTGGGTCCCACCTTGGAGAGAGGCACAGGGTCACTCACATGACGTCAGAGAGTGGCCCCGAGTCCTGATGTTCTCCTGACTTCAGTTTGCTGGGAAGGAGGGGGGCACTGCAAAGGCTGGCAATCTTTATGTTGTTTCTCTGCTGGCCTATCCAACAACAGTAGCCACCAGAGTGTTGTTAGTAGGGCTTCACACATCCTGTTTGGGCTGGGTCCCACCTTGGAGAGAGGCCCTGGACTGAGTGATGCTCTCTGCGCAGCATCATTAATTATTAGGGAGGAACCAGAGGGTCCAGTACAAGTCAGCAAAGGCTGAAGGTCCACGCCTCAAAAAATAAAAAAACACAAAAAATAAAAAACAGCTCCTGACTTAGTGTGCAGAGAGAGCCTTGATTTAATATGTTGCAAGGGAGTTTCCTGATATTTGCACGATTCTAAGTATATTTACTTAGACATGAGTATAAATGAAATTTGTTTAACCATTATTTCTTACGCTTTGCAGTAGCTAACATAGAGTTTCTAGTTCCTCAAATGGGTGTCATATCTGATATTTACAAGTTTCCCTCGTTTTAATATCTTGATTTTGCTTGCAGGAAAGTGCCACTCATAGTCGTTAAAATGTCACTCATAATTACTCTGAAATTATGAAAATGACACACATAGAAATCTGAAACCTTGGCAACTATGCATGTAACATTACACCTACAACAAGCCAGGACTATTCGCTTTGTCAGATGTTCTTAGCTGCATAAGATAAATAAGCAACAAACTTGGGCTTTGTTATACATAACATTGAAAATGCTTCAGTTCTGGGATGATGAGACTGTGAAAGAACTATAACGGGTCTCTTTGAAGGCAGTGAAGGGTGGTATTGCTGCAGCAGTAAGATTGTTTTTTCATCCTGAGGGCAAAAATGGACATCCCACTAGAGACTCGTCTCAGCACATGTGCTAAGTAAGCAGAGAAATGTCCCGGTTTTTAAATCGTGTTTCAGTGCGCGACACTATTTAAAAACCGGGACATTTCTCCTTTTAACCCGGACACTGCACAAAAACCAGGACATTTCTGTAATTAGGAGCAAAGTGTCGGGACACGGGGACACTGCTCCGAAAACAGGAACCGTCCGGGGAAAACCGGGACGTCTGGTCACCCTACAATAGGCCGAATTATGTTTTCAAAACTATGGCATCAAAAATATGAGATATGAATTTGGTAATTCATAAGGCAGCCTACATTTGAATTCCAAATGAGCATCATTGCAGTGTGTCCATACTTTATTGCACTTTAAATACACAGTATAGTGTCCAGATGTTGTAGTAGGTCCATCATGGAAAATAATAGCCACTGCTTTAAAAGTTCTTCCTGAAATTGATACTTGACTTGCCACAAAATCTTTAATTTTGGTTTCCAATTTTGTTCCATTTGCTCTACAACATTGTAGCATTAAAATGACATATTTTCCATATCTTTCTATATATAATGTTGACAACATTTCTGATTTACAAGGAGAACATTTCATATCTTGATTAGCTGTTTTAACTAATTTGTTAAAAGACACTGATTTGCAATCTGGTATCGTCAAGTATATGAATCGTTCAGTGTCTATTTCGGTGGTAGAAGAAAATGAACACTCTTCACATTTATGATCCCATCTGTAACTTAGTCCAAATAAATGTTCAATTTCTATTCCTTCATCTTCCAATACTCCAAGCATAAACATAAGAAATTCTTGTGCATCGTGTTGTATATTCAATGTAAATTTCAATGAAGCTACATATATCCAAAAGATGCCGAATGCCAGAAGCAGTTTGGATTTTAGTTCTATCAGTTACCAACTTTTGAAAAATATAATGCAGTAAAGAACAGAATCTTTTTTCTCGATTTTCCATAATTTCATGATGAAGATCCTCTAGATAAAAGACAACATTTACAATTACATTAGCATAGCAGTTGATACCTGAACAATTTTCTAACTGGTATCCTACAATATCATCAACAGTGCCAATTTTCATTTTCTTTGCAGTTTCATCATTCTCTTGAATTATTTTCTTTTTCTGAATCTCAGTAGAATATTTGTCATATTTTCGTTTTGGACACACTACACGTTTCTCATACACGGGATATTCACCTAAGTTAGAAGCATAGAGTCTTCTTAACCGATTGTACTCTTTTACACAATTTACTTCAGCACTAATCTTTTTCTCATCAAAATCAATTAAATATAAACCAGATAAAGTTCTTACTCGAAACAATGAAACATATGCAATACCCTCTTTAAACACTGAACTTCCAATATTTACCAAAGCACTGTCTACACTAAAACCTTGAGATTTATGAATGGTTACTGCATATGCTAAAGAAAGAGGAAACTGTTTTCTACGAACATACAAGTCTTTTACAAGCAAAAACCGAACAGCACAACGTCCAATCTGTTTTACCTCTTCAATCTGATCAATCTTCAAAAATTCAATTCCATCTCTGTTCTGAAAATTTACAAAATCAACAACTTTACCCATTGCTCCATTTACTAAACCTTCTTTTACATGTAAATTACGCCTTAAAATTACCTGACAGTTTTCACATGTATATAAAGTCTTTTCTAAACCTGCAGTCTTAGACACCAACTTTTCCAAAGAATCTAATTTTGACTGTAATTTCTCTGAGAGAAGAATAGTAACTCCTTCATGTTCCATTTTATCAATAGCTTCCATTTTCACTATTGGTCGTTTTTCCAATTTCAAAAGTTTTTGATTGAATGTAGAACACTCTTGCAGTGTTGGCATTAGGCAAACTATAGACTTCTTTTCACCAATTTTCTTATATATTATTTCGTTTGCAAACAACTTCATTAAAAGACGACTTTGTAAAGCTTTTTTGCCATGTTTTGTCAAAACACCAATTCTTATATCTTGAAGAATTTTTCCATAATGTTCATCACTTGCTTGTCGCATATTCTTAATAAGTTCTTTATATTCAAAATGACACCAAATGTGGACATTTCCAATACTTCCCAAAGATTTTCTAGTGTCTTCAGGCACAAGTGTTTTAAAAACAGGTTGCCCTTTCACAGGAGTAAGTTGTAGTAGGTCGCCAAATACAATTACATGTTTTCCTCCAAATAGAACATCATAATCTGTTTTTAAAATCTGTTGCATTCTTAAATGTACAAAGGCAAGCATTAAGTTTGAGACCATGCTCACTTCATCAATGATTAGAAGTTTCATTTTCTTCAGTACTCTTGACACTTCATAACAAACTTCTCCAGATAGCTTGTGATATTCCAATTTACTTTCATGTTCAACTGGTAGCATGAGTAATCGATGTAAAGTAATCCCTTTAATGTTGTGTGCTGCTAATCCAGTTGGAGCTGTTACAACACAAGATAAATGGCATCCAGTAGTTTTGTGTAGATAACTGGTGAAAACTTTAATTAAGAAACTTTTTCCTGTTCCAGCTTGACCACTGATGTACATTCGAATAAGTTTAAATGATGTGCATTGGCATTCTATTTTTTCATGTAGCAAACCATGCCGTATCTGTAGTGTCACTTGCTCATATATTTCTTTTTGTTCAATATTTAGTTGTTCTTCCAACTTTCTCAAATCAATAATATCCTGTTGTGCTTGTTGCATTGTCGTTCCACTTCATTCATGGCTATTGCTGCTTCATTTTCAATAATT
This sequence comes from Calotriton arnoldi, assembly GCA_963921515.1. Taxonomy (NCBI): domain Eukaryota; kingdom Metazoa; phylum Chordata; class Amphibia; order Caudata; family Salamandridae; genus Calotriton; species Calotriton arnoldi. Next base: position 81,150 of record CAWUFW010017586.1, read on the forward strand.
GGTTGTCCTAGTAGATCTTGACTGAGTGGAGCAGAACTCTGACTATCTTGAGAACTGTCTCTACATATTTCAGCTGCAATAGTAGTTTCTTGTTCAATCTCATCATTAACATTTGTTGATAAGTAGGGAAAATCTTGCATTGAATGTTATCTTTACATGCATTAAAATAATCTTCATAGGGAGGCGTGGGCCACCATCATGGCCGCGAAGACGTGACTTCGCTCGGCTCCGTGACACAGCCCGGTGAGAATGAGAATAGCTGTGTCCAGTCCCGGGCTGATGGCCAAAGGAGAGCGGGGACTGGACTTTTAATTGGCAGAGATCTTCCCTGGACGGCCAATGCGGGTGAGCGGAGACCCGAAACAGCGTTTTTTGTAAGCTTATCGGGACCGCGGCCACCTAGTTAAAATGGTGGACGGATCCCACTGAGGATGAAACTACTCGCTTCCCGCTGATCGGAAGGGGCGCGGGCGACTGGGCGGCTCTCCTGGGACACCGGATGCCTGGCAGATGATTGGGGACCCCACGCTTACAGAGGCGACCGGCACAAGACACCGGACGGAATTCACGTGCTCCTGTAATGGCGGCCACATATGGCAGCAGCATCCAGGAGACATAGGAGGTTCCCCAGAGGTGCGGACTGCGTCGGCTCCCTGGAGGGGATCGCGCGGTGAGCTTTCGCCCCCAGACGACTGCGCCTGCTGAGGAGAGACCTCGGAGTGGTGAACGGGCCCTCGGGCCGAGACGGCACAGGAAGGTGAGAGGGGCCCCTCCCCTGGGGATCAAGTAATCGCTGAGGCTGCAGGCAATGAGTGCACGGGGCTGAAGATAGGCAGAGAAGAGGGTGGTCTGCCCGGACCGACTTCGTTGGGCCACACTGCGTGTCGAGGGAGGGGAGGACCCCCCAAAAGAGATGCCTGGCCTCTTGCCTGACCCTAAGATGGTGCCAGCTGTCCTCCAGGCTGGAACATGCGAAGCCCAGCGCGTAGAGTGTCCATTGAGCCCACGCCAAATGTGGGAGGGGAGATGCCATACTTGAGCAGGCACCAAAGAAACACGCGGCCCACCTGGAGGTGGGGGGACCTTGAGCCTGAGGCCATTACAGATTTCTCTCGATGGAACAGCTTTCCCCCCTCTGACCCTGTGGCTTTAGAGCAGAGGGCTGCGAGGTGTGAACGGAGCTGCCCCTATGCCACCCAAAAAAGTTCAGCCCAACAAGGTCTCCAGCTACTTCGGGGCGTCCAAAGCAGGAGAGGTGCCAGAGGAGGAGGACACACAGGGCGCAGGAAGAATGGCGCTCACCCGGGAGGACCTTCTTGCAACCCTGAGGGACTTCAAAAGAGAGCTTAGAGAAGACATAAAGGCAGATATAGGAGCCTCCTTTGAGTCCTTCAAATCGGAAATGGGCACCAAAATTACTGCACTTCAGGCGGACGTGGACTCGGTTGGGGTGCGCACCCTCGACCAAGAAGCAAAATGCCAAGATCTGGAAGGCCGAGTCCAACCGCTAGAGGAGGGGGCGGAATCCCTTGCTGCCCAGTTGAACTCAGCGCTTCTCAAGTGTGAGGACCTGGAGAACCGCTCCCGAAGAGAGAACATAAGGGTGCAGGCTTGGAGGAAGGGAAAGAAGGAACAGACATAGAAGCCTATATGGTGGACCTATTCACCAGCATTTTAGGCGAGGGGGCATGCAAAGTGCTTCTGGAACGCGTCCACAGGGTGGGCCCGGCCTTGCAGGGGAGAAATCAGCGCCTGAGAGACATCCTAGCCAAATTCACCTCCTTTAAGGTCAAGGAACTGGTGCTCCGGAAGGCCGGAGACCGAGACTTGGTGGAATACCAAGGTGTGACCCGTGCACTATTCCAGGATGTAACCCAGGCCACGCTAATGAGACGCCAACAGTTTTGGCTGATCACGACTGCCCTGAGGGAGCACCACATTAGATATCGGTGGACCTACCCCTTCGGTTTGGCTTTATTCTTCAATAACAAACACCAGCACTTCACGGAGGTGGAGGGGGTGGTGGCCCTGCTTGGTCTGGAGAGCTCTTCATCACACACAGAGACAACACCGAAAGAAGCCCCCACCGACAGGCCCACATGCCTGGGAGCTACAGGGACTTGGCAGACACCTAGGAAAGCAAACAAGAAATCATCGTAATGAGATCCCATGCCCATCTCGCTCTTTGCTCAGCCTACAGAAGCGTCTGCCTGCCCGAGCAGGCAGAGGACAATATAGAACCCTCTCGGAGATGTTTGGATCCCCCCTAGAAAGGGGACAGGGCCAATGAAAGGATCTCCTTCCTGTTTGACTTTCCGCCTCCTATTGGGGCAAATTGGATTAGATTAGCCGACAAACGCCGCCTCGCTGGCCGGATCTGAGACATGACTATGCCAGGGATAAGGTCTCCTAGAGATCTCTCACGGGGCTCTGGGTGCGGGAGTGGTCTTGCCCCAGTAGCTTCCCGAGGATACTGTCCCAAGGAACCTTGCAGACTCTTGAACAGTTCATGTTTTTCGTTCATGTAGTTGTGTTGTTACATGTTTTACCCAGGGATCACAACCTAACCATGATGGGGAGGTGCAGGGGTGGGTGGAAGGGGGGGTTCCCCGCTACTCCTTACGTCAGCACGAAGGGGCAGATGGGGGTTAAATTAATGTCATGGAATGTTAGGGGCCTCAACTCCCCTAACAAGAGGCAACGCTTCTGGAAGTTTCTGGGGGATCAGGGTCCGCAGGTGGAGGCTGTGCAGGAGACTCATCTTAAAAAGGGGGAGGAAGCGCGGCTGAAGCATAGACACTATCTCTTGATATTTCGGGCTGCCAACCCCAAAAAGCAAAATGGAGTTGCCCTGTTGTTCCATTCCTCAGCTCACTTTCACCTTGAAGCCTCGAAAAGCGACAAGGAAGGGAGGTTTGTTATGGTTAGGGGCTTGCTACTGGGAAGGCCCAGCACGATAGCCGCAGTGTATGCACCTAATGTAGGACAGGCAGAATTTCTTTCGGACTTTCTCCTGTCCCTAGCGGGATTTGCCTCGGGGGAAATTGTCCTTATGGGGGATTTTAATCTCATCTGGGACTCACAGATGGACACTACACATCCACAGAGAGCCGGGGGAGGGGTGTTCAGCAAGGCTCTGAAATTATCCATGCAACAAATGGGCCTTCTAGACATCTGGAGGACCCTGAGTCCCAACACGCGTGACTATTCCTTCTTTTCACACGCCCACAGGTCATACTCGAGGATAGACCACATTTTTATTAGTCAATCACTCATTCACACATGTACGGCCTCCCTCTTCCTCCCCATAGCTATCTCGGACCATGCTCCAGTGACCTGTGTATTAAATTGGCCAGCCCCATGCTCTAAATTGACCAGATGGTATTTCCAGAGGTGTTGTGCAGGGATAGACTACACAGAGATGACATCCGTAAAGCTATTAGGGACTTCTTCACTATTAACGATCCCGCGGATACATCCGCCGCAAACAATTGGGATGCTTTTAAGGCGCATATGCGGGGTCATTGCATTTCCCTAGTCACTTCCCTCAGGAAACTCCAGACGAAGGAATGGTTCGAGTTGGAACAAGAGTTGCTCAAAGCGGAAGACACCCATAAAGCTACACCCTCAGCTCCGGTCCTGAGAAGGGTCACAGCCCTCAGGGGGAAGTTAAACGCCATCTACACTAATAGAGCGGAAAAGACGATTCTGCGGCTCCAGGCCCATGGGTACAAGGGCAAAGATAAGGTGGGCTCTCTCTTGGTGAGGCAACTAAGGGCTAAACAGGAGAAAGATTATGTAAAGCAAATCATTGACAGGAATGGGGTCACACACACCAGTGAGGAGGGGAAGGCCAGAGCGTTCCACGATTTTTATTGCACACTATACCAGGCAGAATCTCCCCGAGTGTCGGACCAGATGCAATACCTCGGTGCTTTGGAACTTCCTCAGGTCCCGGCAACAACCAACGAGGAGTTGGGCTGCGCCATATCCCAGGAGGAAGTACAGGTAGCCATTGACTCACTCAAGCGACATAAAGCCCCGGGCCCAGACGGGTTCACGGCGCAGTTCTATCGAACTTTTGCTGCTGACTTAGCCCCTCAGCTCACTGTACTATTCAATGATATTGTGACATCCCAAGCGGTTTCACCCTCTTTGGGGGAATCCCTGATATCGATAATCCCGAAGGCGGGTAAAGACCCTCAACAATGTTTCTCCTACAGGCCTATCGCTTTGTTAAATCTAGATGCAAAACTCTACTCCAAAATCCTGGCCACTAGACTAGAGAAAATTCTACCCACTCTTATTCACCCCGACCAATCAGGGTTCATCAAAAGGCGCCAGGCCCACGACAATCTTTGCAGGGTATTTCACCTTATAGATAAGGCACAGAAAAAATGGATCCCGACGGCCCTTTTATCGCTCGACACAGAGAAGGCCTTTGACCGGGTCGACTGGGCCTTCCTACAGCTCTCTCTGCGTCAATTCGGTTTCTGCGAGTCCTTCTTGGGGATGATAAGAGCTAATTTTAGTGCCCCGAGATCTAGGGTTTTGGTGAACGGAGTGGCCTCTGATTTTTTTCACTTTGCTAGAGGTACCAGACAGGGCTACCCTCTCTCGCTGATGCTCTTCGCCCTCAGCATCGAACCTTTCGTGGCTAGGGTATGAGCAAACCCGCAAATTAGTGGAATTCGGTTTAGAACAGATGACCACAAAATTTCGTTGTTTGCTGACGATATACTCCTGCCAATAACTAACCCGGTGGCCTTCCTGACCGAAATACACCAGGAGCTACAGCAATTCAAAAGGGTTTCAGGCTTTAAGGTTACCCTCTCTAAATCCTTTGTACTAAACTTAACTTTGCCCCCAGAGGTCAAAGAGTGGTTGAGGGAATGTCTTCCTTTCAAGGGCACGTAAGGCAATTACATATCTTGGTGTACAAATCACCCCCAAGCTGAGCGATCTTTATAAGGATAACTTTCCTCCATTGCTTAGACAGCTTAAAAATGATTTTAAAAAATGGAGCGCAGCCTATATCTCCTGGATAGGCCGAATCAACACAGTAAAGATGAACGTGCTTCCGTGCCTTCTCTATCTTTTCCAGGGGCTCCCTATCCTACCAGAAAAGTGGTTATTTCCAGAGCTGAAGTCCATGATTATTAACTTTATATGGCAGGGGCAAAGAGCGCGTCTTTCTCACTGCCTCTTGACGAGGCCCCGCCTCAAGGGGGGCCTTGCTCTCCCAGACTTTCTAATATATTACAGAGCTGCCCAGCTGAGGGTCCTGGGCGAATGGTCATTGAGGGAGTCGGAGAAATTGTGGCTTCACATAGACAGGCAGGTGACGGGTAGAACCATTTGGGACTTGCCTTGGCGACAGAGAACGGACCGGTCAGCCAACGCTTACTTGAGCATACCCACAACAACGACCCTCCAGGTATGGGACATAGTGACCAAAACACTACCGGTGACCACGTTTCCATCACCCTATACTCCCATTCACTTTAGCACTGCCTTCCCCCCAGCGCTACATGAAGGGCCCTTTGATCACTGGAGGGAGGGAGGTTGCCTCATGATTTCCGACCTTTTCACGGGAGGGAAGATTTGCTCCTTCACGGACTGGGTAAACCATTTTCAGCTCCCACAAACTGAAGGCTTCCATTATACACAGTTAGTACACTGGGTCCAGCAGCCACAGATGTGACAGGCTGCCACTAGAGAACTGCTCCCGTTGGAAAAATGTGTCCAATCTGGCAACACAGGGAGGGGTTGCATCTCCTTTCTCTATACACTCATGCTTACACTGGGTTCTCAGCGATCACTGAGCGACAAAGCATTTTGGGAGGTCATTCTGCCAACTGCGCCATCAGACAAGCAATGGGGAAACCTGTATAAATATATAGCGAAATATAATCAATCCATGTTTCTGAGAGAGGCCCACTATAAAACTTTATACGACTGGTACCTCTACCCACAAAAACTACATTCAATTTTTTCCAACACGATTGATCGCTGCTGGCGAGGTTGTGGACTTCTGGGGGATTTTAAACACATATGGTGGGATTGCCCGGCTATACAGCCCTTTTGGAAGGAAATACTCTCCCAGATTAAGCTAATACTGGGGTACCCGATTGGCGACTCAATGGAACATATACTCATGGGGATTCGCAATCCAATTCTCAAATATCAGACCCAGGGGGACTGGTCCATCATGTGGCTGTGTCTAGGTGTGGCCAAGATGGCTTTGGTGGCAGCATGGAAGAAGCCTGAAGCTCCCTCACTCACACAATGGCATGCCCGCTTATGGCATGCATTGGCCCTGGAACGATTGTCCGACATTGTTGAAGACTCTCACAAGGGCTTCGACTATGTATGGAATCCTGTGGTAAGCTACTTATCGGAGGGATTCCCTCTATTTGCATGCAGTCTCAGACTGAGGGCATTACAGCTCTTCCTGATCTAATAAGGGATTCCCCTCCACTGAGGTTGGGGCCACGGGTGTCTCCCCCTGCATCTGAGCCCCCCTGCGCTGGTCGCGGGGGGCTTACTTCTCGTCCCCTCTCCACATATAAGACTATAAGCCTATGTGTTTCCCTGGGGTTGGTTGGGTTTTTTGTTTCCTTTTTTTTTTTCATCTCTTTCTTTTCACTTATTTACTGGTGTTTTGTTTCTCTACAATTGAAGACATTCAAATATTTTAGAGCTCAGCTTTTGTGCCCTGTGCTCCACTGGTTCGGAGGTTCATATGTTCACATTCGGATTCAGCGCAGGGTTCTATTCTCAGACTTGTTCGTGGGAACAAACCGAAACTTGTTACAAAACTGTGTCTGTATTATAGCTATCTACTGCTTGGATTATGCTCCTGTGAAAAAGGATTGAACGCAGTATGGTTTTTACAAAATGTTTATAACCTTTGAATAAAATTCAATAAACAGATTTTGACAAAAAAAAAATAATCTTCATAGCAGTCAAAATCTCCAAGTAATTCCATTTCACTACGCCAAGGCTTGAAGAGTTGCAGAGGTGCTAAATAGAAAAATTCCCTTTTATCTGGAGTTTCACAACTGAGGGGCCGATTCCGATCTCGGCCGGTAGGGCTCCTAATCGGATTCCGCTTTACCGGATCCGATTCGGAGCCCTATTTCCCGACCGAATCGTACGTGCGTCCGGGCGAGCGAGTACGATGCGTGCGCTCGAGAAATCTCCGACCGACTCGTTCGCAGGACCCGACCGCTCCGACCGACTCGCACGGGGATGACTCGCACCGCGCAATGGAGATGTTCCCCGGCCGGGTAAGTACGATGCGCACCTCGACCGCTCCGACCGACTCGCGCAGTCCGGCTCCAAGGAACTGTCGGAGCCGCACTTTGGGAGTCCGTGTCGGACCCCCCTGGAAGCATAGGCACACGAGTCACACACAGGGGGGACCCATGGGTCCCCCCTACACGTGCATGTACGGCGCGACCCGCATCGACGCGAACACGCTGTAGGGGGCGCCCTTGTTTGCAGTCGTGCCCATTGAGTCAATGGGAGCCCGTGTACGTGTCGTACGACTGGCTCCCATTGACTTCAATGGGAGTCCGACCGAATCGTGTCCGATGGCATACGTGCGCATCGTACTCGTTCGGTCGGGCTGCTAGGGTCCGATTCGGTCGGGAATCTCTCCGGGTCCGGCTCGGTCGGAGAGATTTCCGGCCCGAATCGGAATCGGCCCCTATGTTTTCTGTGGTTAATAAGATTTCCTTTGGCATGTTTTACCAAACATCCATCACATCCAATTACTACATATTTTTCTTCATTTATATTTTCTGTAGCATTTCTCTTAAAGCTGTAATGTTGCAGTACTTGATGGAGACATAGGTTTTCCAGATGTGGACTCCTTTTGGGATAGTACGTATCCAACATATTAGTTTTAACAATATCTGTACTTTCTGGTTCATTCAATGCTAAGTATTCAATTTCTTGTAGAGATTTCAATACTCTATTTTGTGTGGATGCAAGACCTAGACGTACCCAAATGATTCCTCTTGACTTTGAATATAAACTGGCAGAGCTCAACCGATCCGAACATTCATAGGATCCAATCTCTCGATGGGAAAGCATTTTCAAGCTAAAGCTGTACAATTTGTTACTAAGACTCTTCTCTTGTGAAATTTCTTCCCACATTTCTTTCAACTCTGTCTTTTCAGATTTGGTTATATATGACGTAACATAGCGAACAACAGCTATTGAAATATCTGCAACATACTGTATATCCATGTTTGCATTCCACATTGTCAAAATCACTGGATTGTAGTCATTAATGTACTTTGAATCTTCAGTTCTTCTTATGTTGTATGTATTCTTCAGAGATTTTCGTGTTATAGTATGTCTTACTGCTGACATAAAACTATTGACTCTTCCCTTTGAAAATACAGGACGTGGGAATCCAAAATGACATTTTGTATAAAATTTTCCCTTTGACTTGTATTTTCGTAGACAATAGTTTCCACATCGATGACTTTGAAAACGTAAAACTTGTTCCCTTAAGCTCTCTTCTCCTCCTTTTTTGGAATGGTCCAGGTAACATACTCTTCGATAAAAGACAAAACAGTTTCATTAGAATCGGTTCCAAATTTAGGTGCATCCTTGATCCATAATAACATGTGTATATGAGGAACACCTCTGGCTTGGTACTTCTTTCTCCAAAACAAATCAGTAACTTCTCCAAGAGGTGGATTATTTTTTATCGCAGATAAAAGACATCATAACTTGAAACCTATGTTTAAAATATCTGCACACATTCACAGGATCCAAAGAACAGAATTCTCCAGCTGTCTTCAATGCAATATTCTTGACATTTAAATTTGCTTGTCGAAGAAATTCAAGTAAATCGTTCCAAGCATATTCAGCACAGCTAAGGGGCCGATTCCGATCTCGGCCGGTAGGGCTCCGAATCGGATTCGGCTTTACCGGATCCGATTCGGAGCCCTATTTCCCGACCGAATCGTACGTGTGTCCGGGCGAGCGAGTACGATGCGTGCGCTCGCGAAATCTCCGACCGACTCGTTCGCAGGACCCGACCGCTCCGACTGACTCGCACGGGGACGACTCGCACCGCGCAATGGAGATGTTCCCCGGCCGGGTAAGTACGATGCGCACCTCGACCGCTCCGACCGACTCGCGCAGTCCGGCTCCAAGGAGCTGTCGGAGCCGCACTTTGGGGGTCCGTGTCGGACCCCCCTGGAAGCGTAGGCACGCGAGTCACACACAGGGGGGACCCATGGGTCCCCCCTACACGTGCATGTACGGCGCGACCCGCATCGACGCGAACACGCTGTAGGGGGTGCCCTTGTTCGCATCGTGCCCATTGAGTCAATGGGAGCCCGTGTACGCGTCGTACGACTGGCTCCCATTGACTTCAATGGGAGTCCGACCGAATCGTGTCTGATGGCATACGTGCGCATCGTACTCGTTCGGTCGGGCTGCTAGGGTCCGATTCGGTCGGGAATCTCTCCGGGTCCGGCTCGGTCGGAGAGATTTCCGACCCGAATCGGAATCGGCCCCTATGTGTTAGAAACCACGTAGGAGTACCCAAGTTTCTTAACATACATTTAAGTTCACCATTATGACGATACCAATACTCATTAGTACCACGTTGACAGGCCATCAAGTTAACTAACTGAGATTCCAAATGATGGTCTCTTTGTTGAACTTTGTCCATAAATTCCTTTGCAGAAACATGTGTAAGATGAACTCCTGTTTTCAATATGTGATTCACTGCATATGAAAGTCCAGACAAGTCACTTTCAAATAGAAGATGAAATATATATGGAATGCACTGTCCAAATCTTGGATCTTCAGAGTACAAACTTGTCATCCGGTATTCTGAAGCTGGAATCTGTACTGCTCGTTCATCGTATCGTCCACCTTCTCCGGGTGGGGAACAGCTGTGGAAACCAACGAGCTTCTAAACTTTTTTCCCATACACTCATGGGAGTTCCCTTTGCTTTTTTCATTTGAAATAATTCAATAGTGTTTCCAATCACTTCTTTTGAATGTAAAGGATGTATACTGTAATGTTGGTAAATCTCTTCACTCCTGCTCTTGTCCACTTTTTCTATTTGGCCAGTTGAAATTTCTGTATCGTCTTCTAAACATATTTCCTGGTCTTCCACATTTACACTTTTATAAAGAAATATTGTTCTGTACAAGATATAATATAGCCTTTTGAAGTTTGCTGACATCTACTAACTCTTGCCATATTTTCTGACTCTTTGTTGATACACCATTAACTAGAATAACTACAGGCTCACTTTTCCTCTCTCTATACCAACAGTTTCAATATTTTTTTAAATCTAAAGGTAAGTACACAACTCTTCCTTTCAGACCTCTTTGTAAATCTGTTGGAGGCAGCTTACCTGTTTTAGGCTCCATGCGAATAATAGCCTGAAACGGGTGCACAGATTGAATAAGAATGGACTATGTATTTAAATCTGCCAGTTCCAGAGGAATAGCTACCAACTCTAAATTGTTATGTAGTGCTCTAGCTGGCATTTTGTTATCTTCTAATTTGTTGTAACAATACTTACAAATACGTTGATCAGTACCCAACTCAAAATGACCTTCCATCAACAAATAAGCACCAAATTGCTTCCACTTATCATTATTTTCCTTTTCACTTTTAAATACACATCAACATTCCTAGTTTGACTTCTATAGTGAGTATGTCGACAACAAATACAAACATAGGGGGTCATTATGATGGCGGGCGGATCGCCCCCCGCCGGGCCGGCGGTAGTCATCGCCGGCCCGGCGGGGGCGATCCACCTGCCATCCACACAGCAAAGACCCCCCGCCATATTATGATGGCTGGGGGGTCCGCGGCGGACGGAAAGACCGTCCGCCGCTTTTCCACCGGTCGACTCGTCAACCGGCGGAAAACAAGGATAATATGGTGGCGGTGTCTGCAAGACACCGCCATCCATATTAAGATAAATGCGGAGAGCAGCCTTTCCATGGCGGCAACGCCGCCATGGAAAGGCATACGGTGTTTGCTTTTCGGGGCCCGTTGCGGGCCCCCAGGGTGTTGGGGGGGTGCACATGGGGGGTACCCCCTGCATTTGTATGCACAAGGTGGCAGGCACCGCACGGTGCCTGTCACGTTGTGCATGCAAATGCACGACGTGCATTCACAGCATTGTGGCGGTCGGTGCTCTGAGCACCGCCCATCACAATGCTGGGAATAGGGTGTCCCACCGCCACGGTGGCGGTGGCATTCTAATGTCAGGTGCGGGACCGCCGCACCCCTTGTGGACGGTCCCGCATTCCATTACGGTGGCGGGCAATGACCCCCATAGTTTGGTTTTTCACATGAAAGTATCTTAAACTTTGTAATTTCTTCTTCAAACTTCTCAGTACTAATATTGTCCAACTGTTGTTCAACACCTACACTTATCAAACCCTCACATTCTCTACACTCCGCTTGTGAATTAAAGAAATAAAACTGTATATCATCACAAACTTTTTTACATCTGATACTGAACCATGCAAAAGAGCTGTGTTCATTTCACTTAAAGATAATGCAGGTTTTTACGTAGTACAATCTCCTTACTAACTTCCGCATTTCTGTATGATGTACTGCTAACATTCTTAAATGATGAAAAGTACTTTTACACACTTTTCTAGAAAGACAAGTCAGAGAATGACCCTGCAACTTAGTATATTTTCTTACTTTACATGGACCTACTCCATGCAATATCTTAATCTTCTGTTTAACACTTCTTTTTGCATATTGTCACAAGAAAACTTGCAATATATCAATAGATTCCTGTTGAATACTACAAATACTACTACAATCCCACTTATACACTGGAGCATGTGCACGTCTCCCTTGAACTTCTTCAGCTATTACTTCTTCCACATTTCTAGGAACCATCTTTTCTTTTTCAATTGGACAACCATCCTTTATCTCATAACAACGACCGCAGGTATCAACTGCGTGAAGTAATGTATTTTGTTGAAAACAACTTTCTTCATTTAAAAAAGGCTCAGTACTAGAAGTATGCTTCCATTCACCAGAAAATCTTTGCAAAAGTTATTTCTATTAACCAGTCTTTTTCGTTTGCTTTTCTCCTTCATAAAGTGCATTGTTTTATTCAATGTTTTCATTCTCTTCAATACCAATATAAATAATTTCCGTTTCAATTCAAAAGCAGTATCTACCACACTTTCAATCTGTTGCTTCTTCTTATATACTGCAGATCTTTTTTTATACTTTTTACAATCTTTTAATTCATTTTGAATTACTCTATTACGAAGCATACGTACACGTATGTCCTTAAATTGTTTCTGTCTTTTTGTCACATGTGCTTCTTTTCCATTGTGTTTCTTCATTTGCTTCTCCTTTGTTCAAAAAATTTCTTTCCTCATTTTATTAGTATTTTGATGGTTCAATCGCTCCACAACTTTTTAATAAATTGTTTAGTTCTCTTACCAGAGCCACTTTATCCTCAGCATCTTTTGGTGTTTTTCTACTTCACTCATTTTAGTTTTCATTAAGTTCTTCTGTTTCCTTTGTTCTCTTCTCTTTTCATGTTTTCTTGCCATCTTTTATTTCTAATCCAAATAAAATATCTTCCTAAAAAACAAATAATACTATAATTATTTTAGAACATTAATTCAAATTTCAAAGTTAATAACATTTCAATTTTTGAAAATAGCAACTAAGCGCAAAATTACAATTAAAATTCTATTGCATTTATATCTCATAAGAAGAGAAAAGTATAAAAATGAGCAAAACATCTGCAAAAATACAAGAATAGATGGTCACACAGCCAAAAGGAGAAAGGAAAAAAACCAAAAGGTTTACAAACAGCAAAATGAAATACTCAAACAACACAACTACTGAAAAATGTAAGAGATGCAGAAAGAAGCAACAGATGTACAAAAAGAAAAAAGACAGGTGCAGAAAGAGGAAAAAGATGAGCAGAAAGAGGTAACAGTTGTAGAAAAATGCAAGTAAGGTACAGAAACAAATAAAAGGGGTGCAGAAAGAGGCAAAATGAGTTGAAAAAGAAATAAAACACGTGCATAAAGAAGGAAGTGAAGTCCAGAAAAAAGCAACAGAGGTGCAGAAAAACACAAAAGAAGTGCCCAAAGCAGCTAAGAGATTCAAAAAAGACACCAGAGGTGCAGAAAGAGACAAGGGAGGTGCGCAAACAAGGAAGACTAGTGCCGAAAGAGGCAACAGGGGTACGGAAAGAAGCAAGAGAGGAGCAGAAAGAAGCAGGAGAAGTGCTATAAGAAGCAACAGAGATACAGAAAGAGACAATGTAGTTGCAGAAAGAAGCAAGAGAACTCCAGAAACAATCAAGAAAAATGAAGAAACAGGCAAGAGAGGTGCAGAAAAAGGCAAGAGAAGTGCAGAAAGAAACAAGAGAAGTGCAGAAAGAAATAAAAGATGCGCAGAAAAAGGCAAGACAGGTGCAGAAAGAGGCAAGAGAAGTGCAGAAAGAGGGAACAGGGATATAGAAAGAGGTAAGAGAGATGCAGAAACAGGAAACAGAGGTACAGAAACAAGATAGGTGCAAAAGAGACAAGAGGGGTACTGAAAAAAGTAAGTTAAGTGCCGAAAGAAGCAAAGAAACTGCAGAAAGAAGCAACAAACATGCACAATGAGACAACAGTGGTGCAGAAACAGTCAACAGGGGTGCACAAAGATGCAAGAGAGTTGCAGAAACAGGCAAAAGAGGTGCAGAAAGAGAGAAAAAGGGGTGCAGAAAGAAGCAAGAGAGGTACAGAAAAACTGAACAAGGGCACAGAAAGAAGCAAGAGAAGCGCAGAAAGAAACAATAGAAATGGAAAAAGAGGCAAGAGAACTGCACAAAGAGCCAAGAGAATTGTAGAAACAGGCAACTGAGGTACAGAAAGATAGAAGAGGGGTGCAGAAATAGGCAACAGAAGTACAAAAACAGAGAAGAGGGGTGTAGAAAGAGCCAAGAGGAGTGCACAAAGAAACAAGTGAGGTGCAGAAAGAGGCAACAGAGGTGCAGAAAGAGCAAGAGAGGTGCAAAACAACTAAAGAGAACTGCACAAAGAGGCTAGAGAGATGCTGAAAGAGGGATGAGGAGTAGTATGTGTATAGGTAGTTTCTCCTTAACTGTATGACTGCATGGTAGTGCCTAAGTAAAAGGATGAATGTAAGAGTAATGGTAGGATCATTGGATTAATTCATATGTAGTGCCTAACAAAATGTATCACTAAATGGCTACTACCCAAGTCAATAGTTCAGTGCTAGAGTAGAGCCTCAATAACAGAATGAGTGCACCAATACTGCCAGGGTGATTGCATCAATGCATCAAAAATACCTGACAGAAACTATGACTATAAGCCTAAAGCATAGTTTATTGCATAACTGTATGGGTAGAGCTTGAGATAATACATGAATGTTAGCATACTGCCTGTGTGATTCTATCACTGCAGAAGTAGTACCTGGATCAATGTATGAATGTATGGGAAATACCTCTGAGAAACGTAATGCTTGGACAATTACATAAGTGCATCAGTACTGTCTCAGTGAATACATGAGTGCATAGGTACTAGCTGAGTAAATGTTTGACTGGAATAGTAGTGTCTAGCTGACTATATACCTAAAAACAAGCATGCATATGTTTGTACCTTTTCCTAGTGGCATCATATGTAAAAGAAACATACAAATACATATATACCATTGTTTTATAGCTCTACCATCTCTATAGAAATAACACATGTGAGAATATATGTGCAAGCTGACACATACTTGAGACATAACACTACAAAGTCCCTTAACCTTGACAGACTGCACTTTACATTTTAAAGAGACACCTAAAATTATATGGTATACTTGAAGTATGCATTTCCATACACCAATACGAACTAACCGAATCACTAATCTTTCCATCAACAAGTCTTAAACCTCAATTTTGGGCTGCAGCTTCACTATTCAGCAACTACTCAGAGAGTTGGGCCTAGCCAAATACAAAGCAGGAACTTTTTCAATGTGTCTATTAAAAGTCTCACCATATTCCAGAGAGCATGCATGCATGTGTCTGTACCTTTTAAAAGTGGCATCATATATCAAAGAAACATGCAAATAGATGGGTAGTGGGTAGTGCCTGAGAGAATGGATGACTGGATGGGTAGCGCCTGACTGAATAGTTCAGTGCAAGAGTACTGCCTGGGTGATTGCATGAAAGCAGCAGTACTGAATGGGTGATTAGATCAGTGCAGGGGAAATACCTTAGACAAACCATGAGTGCAAGGCTAACGCATGGTTGAAGACAAGAGTGTATGAGTAGTGCTTGAAAGAATAAAAAAGTGCAAGGGTACTGCCTGAGTGATTCTATGACTGCAGTGGTAGTAACTAGATGGTTGTATGACTGTATGAGAAGTACATGAGAGAAAATATGAGTCTAAGGGTAATGCTTGGGACATTCTATCAGTGCAGCAGTAGCACCTGAGTGAGTAGATGAGAGCATGGGTAGTGCCTGACTGAATCTTTGAATGGGATAGTAGTGACTACATGATTGCACGAATCTATGGTTAATGTCTGAGGGATTACATAGCATGCATGTGGCTGTGCCTTTTCCTAGTGGCATCATATGTAAAAGAAACATACAGATACATGTGTACCAGAGTGTTACACCTCTACCATCTGTTTGACAGAACACATCAGAGAATACATATGCACGCAGACACATACCTCACTCATAAGACTAAAAAGTCCCTTAAACTTGAGAGACTGCACTTCCCATTTTAAAGAGACACCTAAAATTATGCAGCATACTTGAAGTGTAGATCTGAATAGACCAATACAAGCTAACCTAATCACTAATCCCTCTGCCAGCATATTTTAAACCTCACTTTTGGGCTGCACCTTCACTATTCAGCAACTACTCAGAGTCTTGGGCCTAGACAAATACAAAGCAGCAACTTTTTCAATGTGTCTATTAAACGTCTCACCATATTCCAGAGAACATGCATACATGTGTCTGTACCTTTTAAAAGTGGCATCATATATCAAAGAAACATACAAATAGATGGGTAGTGGGTAGTGCCTGAGAGAATGAATGACTAGATGGGTAGCACCTGAGTGAATAGTTCAGTACAAGAGTACTGCCTGGGTGATTGCATGAGAGCAGCAGCACTCAATGGGTGATTAGATCAGTGCAGGGGAAATACCTTAGACAAACCATGAGTGCAAGGCTAACGCATGGTTGAAGACAAAAGTGTATGAGTAGTACTTGAAAGAATAAAAAAGTGCATGGGTACTGCCTAAGCGATTCTATGACTGCAGTGGTAGTAACTGAATGATTATATGACTGTATGGGAAGCACCTGATAGAAAATATGAGTGTAAGGGTAATGCTTGGGCCATTCTATGAGTGCATCAGTAGTACCAGAGTGAATAGACAAGAGCATGGGTAGTGCCTGACTGAACCTTTGAATGGGATAGTAGTGCCTGGGTGATTGCACGAATCTATGCTTAATGTCTGAGGGATTACATGGCATGCACGTGTCTGTGCCTTTTCCTAGAGGCATCATATATAAAAGAAACATACAGATACATGTATACCAAAGTTTTATACTTCTACCATCTGTTTAGACATAACACGTGAGAGAATACATGTGCACACAGACACATATCTCACTCATAAGACTAAAAAGTCCCTTAAACTTGACAGACTACACTTCCCATTTTAAAGAGACACCTAAAATGATGCGGCATATTTGAAGTGTACATATCCATATACTAATACGAGCTAACCTAATCACTAATCTCTCTGCCAACATGTCTTAAACCTCACTTTTGGGCTGCACCTTCACTATTCAGCAACTACTCAGAGTCTTGGGCCTATCCAAATACAAAGCAGCAACTTTTTCAATGTGTCTGTTAAAAGTCTCACCATATTCCAGAGAGCATGCATGCATGTGTCTGTACCTTTAAAAGTGGCATCATATATCAAAGAAACATACAAATAGATGGATAGTGGGTAGTGCCTGAGAGAATGGATGACTAGATGGGTAGCACCTGAGTGAATAGTTCAGTGCAAGAGTACTGCCTGGGTGATTGCATAATAGCAGCAGTACTGAATGGGTGATTAGATCAGTGCAGGGGAAATACCTTGGACAAACCATGAGTGCAAGGCTAACGCATGGTTGAAGACAAGTGTGGATGAGTAGTGCTTGAAGGAATAAAAAGGTGCATGGGTACTGCCTGGGTGATTCTATGACTGCAGTGGTAGTAACTGGGTGATTGTAAAACTGTATGAGAAGTACATGAGAGAAAATATGAGTGTAAGGGTAATGCTTGGGCCATTCTATGAGTGCATCAGTAGTACCAGAGTGAATAGACAAGAGCATGGGTAGTGCCTGACTGAATGTTTGATGGAGATAGTGGTGCCTGGGTGATTGCACAAATCTATGGTAAATGACTGAGGGATTACATGGCATGCATGTGTCTGTGCCTTTTCCTAGTGGCATCATATATAAATGAAACATACAGATACATGTATACTAGAGTTTTATACCTCTATCATATATTAAGTCATAATACGTGAGAGACTAGATGTACAAACAGACTCATACTTCGGTCATGACTAAAAAGTACATTAAACTTAAAAGAGTGCACTTCCGATTTTAAAAAGACACCTACAATTATGCGGCATATTTCAAATATACATCTCCACAGACCAATTCATGCTAAGCTAATCACTAATCCCTCTGCCAACATGCCTTAAACCTCACTTTTGGACTGCAGCTTCACTATTCAGCAACTACTCAGAGTGTTGGCCTAAGCAAATACAAAGCAGCAACCTTTTCCATCTATCTGTTAAAAGTCTCACAATATTCCAGAAAGCACACATGCATGTGTCTGTACCTTTTAAAAGTGGCATCATATATCAAAGAAACAGATAAATAGATGGATAGTGGGTAGTGCCTGAGAGAATGGATGACTAGATGGGTAGCACCTGAGTGAATAGTTCAGTGCAAGTGTACTGCCTGGGTGATTGCATGATAGCAGCAGTACTGAATGGGTGATTAGATCAGTGCAGGGGAAATACCTTAGACAAACCATGAGCGCAAGGCTAACGCATGGTTGAAGACAAGAGTGTATGAGTAGTGCTTGAAAGAATAAAAAAGTGCATGGGTACTGCCTGAGTGATTCTATGACTGCAGTGGTAGTAACTGGGTGATTGTATAACTGCATGAGAAGTACATGAGAGAAAATATGAGTGTAAGGGTAATGCTTGGGCCATTCTATGAGTGCATCAGTAGTACCAGAGTGAATAGACAAGAGCATGGGTAGTGCCTGACTGAATGTTTGAATGAGATAGTGGTGCCTGGGTGATTGCACAAATCTATGGTAAATGACTGAGGGATTACATGGCATGCATGTGTCTGTGCCTTTTCCTAGTGGCATCATATATAAAAGAAACATACAGATACATGTATAATAGAGTTTTATACCTCTATCATATATTAAGTCATAACACGTGAGAGACTAGATGTACAAACAGACTCATACTTCAGTCATAAGAATTAAAAGTACATTAAACTTAAAAGAGTGCACTTCCCATTTTAAAAGGCACCTAAAATTTTGCGGCATATTTCAAATATACATGTCCACAGACCAATACAAGCTAAGCTAATCACTAATCCCTCTGCCAACATGCCTTAAACCTCACTTTTGGACTGCAGCTTCACTATTCAGAAACTACTCAGAGTGTTTGGCCTAAGCAAATACAAAGCAGCAACCTTTTCAATCTATCTGTTAAAAGTCTCACAATATTCCAGAAAGCACACATGCATGTGTCTGTACCTTTTTTTTCCAGTTTAAAAATGCTTTATTGAGAAATAAATATGAACAATGTGCAATTACCTCAAAGTACAGATCTATAGAACAATCCAAGTAAATGTAAGAACAAGTACTAAGGTACAATATAACAGTCTAATAATAAAGAAAGGATAATAAACCTTTAAAAGATTGGCAAGTTAAACATATCTTATATTATGAAAATGTGGACTTGAAAAACTTGAATTGTAATAAACAACTATAATGCTG
This sequence comes from Calotriton arnoldi, assembly GCA_963921515.1. NCBI lineage: Eukaryota > Metazoa > Chordata > Amphibia > Caudata > Salamandridae > Calotriton > Calotriton arnoldi. The sequence continues at coordinate 100,233 of CAWUFW010017586.1, forward strand.
AAACAAATGCATTTTAATCTTTTTATAAAGGAAAAAGGAAAGGTAAAAGAAGAAAAGAAGAGAAGGAAGAGACAAAGCAAAGACATAAGAATAAGAAGGGATAACAGAGGGGAAAATATAATATATTGTAAGGTTGAACCAACGAGTGTCTATCAACTATGTAGTATTATAACCGGATGGTAATTAAACAATTATATTTTAAGGAGGTTCGTAATTGCAAACTTTAGAGACGGGTTGATTCATACATCTGGATAAAAATGAAGTAAGAGGTGACCACAATAAATATTTTTTAATTTTCAAAGGAAAAGTGTCTGTACCTTTTAAAAGTGGCATCATATATCAAAGAAACATATACACTTGGATTTTTTTTTTTTTTTAAGTAAAAATATCACTAGAAACAATACAACAGTGCTGAATAATATATAATACACCTTACAAATTAGTTACTCACGTTTGAGGTAGTATTGCAGAATACCAAATATCAGAAACTCTTAAAAGATTTTCTTTTCTCAGAAAGGTGAAACCAGAAATGGCAAACTTTCCCTCTTTTTGCACTCAAATAAATATAAGTATCAAATCACATTGCTTCCTCATTACTTCAAATTCTAAAACACATTTCTATTGGTTAGACATATTAACCCTTTCTAACTGTCTTCAAATGGTGCCCATACTACTTCTATAATTTTCCACACGAGAGTTCAAAAACCTATTTTTAATAATACTAGTATCGTTTTTCAGCAACACACTACTTCTACATACACTACTGTGTTAGAAAACCTTCATTTACTAACTTTTCACTTATATTTAAGTATCCATTTCACATTTTAAGTCCACAGTTAAGTTTCAACCCTTCCCCCATTCTACTTAATGCCAGTTTCCATAGTAACAGTTCATGTAACATTCAACTGTACTAGCAGGTCACAAGTTCACCGTACTTTCAACTTCAGCACACAAGCTTACTAATGCATACAGCAGGTGTGGTTGACTTTTACAAAATATTACCTTTTGGTATCAAGTGTACCTTTCAAACATTTTCTAACAACGAATCACAAACATGATACCTTAGCAAAGTAACATGCAACCTATTTTTGAGTGCACAATCCTGATGAACAGCCAATCACTTATCAACTTTTTAAAAAACAACATGTTCTCCACCGTTTTAGATACCTCTCATTCTACAAACTGACTACCTGAGCTACAGACATCTTTTGATTACTTCCAGACATCCCTTCAAGATGCTCACAGTGTGGATTGTAGGGCACAGCTATGTTTTCTGGTGCAAAACGTATACTGAACACAGAGGTATTACCAAAGACCTAGGTTTGGAAAATGTGGACATTAAATGGATTGCACAGAGAGAGTTAAAGTGGCACCAATTGTTGCCTTTGGTTAAAACCTTTTTGCATCTCCAACCCCTGACCTCATGATTTTGCACTGTGGTGGCAATGACCTAGGCACATTGACTGGGGTAGGTCTGGAAATGATAATGAAGGACACCTTTGCACAATTGATGTTGCTTTTGCCTCAAACTGTCTTTGTATACTCTAACATATGCCAAAGACAGAAATGGAACTGGTCAATTCAATTCTGTCCACAGTTTGAGAAAGCTAGGAAGAATGTCAATAAAGCTGTTTCTGCATACCTCAGAGATCATAGAATGGGGTCCACCTACAACAACAATCTACGTTTTGATATGGATGACATCTACAGAAGTGATGGAGTGCACTTCACAGATCAAGAAAACAGAGTCTTCCTCAACAACCTTAAGCTGTGCGTCCGCACTTACATGTAGCTGCAACAAAGTCAGAATGAAAACAAGGGCTCTTTTTAGAGCCACCCTATAACCCAACAGTGAATCTTTTTTTTTTAAAAACATACATATTCTTTTTTTAAATTTTGCTTGGAGTCGCGAACCCATTGTGGTTACACAGGGGGGCCGTGCTGAGAGCCGCGATGGAGCCGCGACTCCAAGCACACGAGAAAAAAAAAATGCCCCCCATCCTTATAACTCAAATTCTGCCTCGGGGACCCCGTCCCCCAAGGCCCATCCATTTCGTACTATAAAAAAAAAAAAACTACCCCACACCCACCTAAGGGCTTTTACTGCCCCGGGGACCCCATCCCCCGGGGCATTCCCTCATTTTTTTTTTTTAATACATTTTTCCCCATGTGGCCCTCTCCCCTGGGCCACTTTTGGCCCCGGGGACCCCATCCCCCGGGGCCGGCCCTCACGTTGGCGGCCGTGGGGAAACCCAATGCCCCCGCAGTCCTTGCCGCCTCCCTGCATCCTGGGGAGCCGGCATTGCTTTTGCACAAAGGGAGCTGCTGACATGCAGCTCCCATTGTGCAAAAGCAATACTGCTTTGCTTCATGGAAACCTGCTCTCGCTTCCATGAAGCAAAGCAGAGTTTGCAATGACAGGGCTGGAGCTCCTGCCCTGTCATTGCAAACTGCAATGTCCCAGGGGTGGGGATCCCGGGACATTGCCGGAGCCGGCCCTGGGGGGTGGTAGTCCCCAGGGCCATAGAGGGATCCAGGTGGGGGGCTGCATGGCCTCCCTCCCTTTCTAAAAATAGCCCCAGGGAGGTGGTGGTCCCCGGTGCCGGGGGTCCGCAACGGACTCATGCGTTACAATTATTAGAGCCCCGGGGAGGAGGCGGTCCCCGGGGCTACGGGGGACCCCGCTGGCCCCCCAATACAAATTAATCATTGCCCCCGGGTCGTGGCCCATCCGGGGGCTCATTAAAATGATGCACAGCATATCGCGCTTCGTTTTAAAAAAAAAATTCGGTTGGATTTGCGCACCCAGCGCGAATTCCGCCTACATTCTTTTACAAAAAGTACTTTTTTGGGCCCTGGGAGTCCCTGTGGAACCCCCTGACCATGCCTAGGGAGTCAGGGTGTTTCTACCCTGCCCCCTTTTCTTTTTTTTAATAATTTAATACCCTTTATTACACGTAACTGCAACAAAGTCAGAATGAAAACAAGGGCTCTTTTTAGTGCCACCATATAACCCAACAGTTAATCTTACGTTTTAAAAAACATACATACTCTTTTTTTAATTTTGCTTGGAGTCGCGAACCCATCGCGGTTACACAGGGGGGCCGCGCTGAGAGCCGCGATGGAGTCGTGACTCCAAGCACGCGAGAAAAAAAAATGCCCCCCATTCTTATAACTCGAATTCTGCCTCAGGGACCCCATCCCCCGAGGCCCAGCCATTTCATACTATAAAAAAAATACAACTAGCCCTCCCATCCCCCTAAGGGCTTTTACTGCCCCGGGGACACCATCTCCCGGGGCATTCCCTCGTTTTTTTAAAAATAAATTTTTCCTCGGAGGGGTGGCCCCCCTCCCCTGGGCCACTTTTGGCCCTGGGGACCCCATCCCCTGGGGCCAGCCCTCACGCTGGGGACCGTGGAGGGAGACCCAATGCTCCCGCAGTCCCTGCCACCTCCCCGCCTCCTGGGGAGCAGGCATTGCTTTTGCACAAGGGGAGCTGCTGACATGCAGCTCCCCTTGTGCAAAAGCAATACTGCTTTGATTCATGGAAGCGAGAGCAGGTTTCCTGCTCTTGCTTCCATGAAGCAAAGCAGAGTTTGCAATGACAGGGCGGGAGCTCCCACCCTATCATTGCAAACTGCAATGTCCCAGGGGGTGGGCACCCCTGGACATTGCCGTAGCTGGCCCTGGGTGTTGGCAGTCCCCAGGGACTTAGAGGGCTCCAGGAGGGGGGCGGCATGGCCCCCCTCCCTTTGTGAAAATAGCCCCGGGGACGTGATGGTCCCCAGGGCTGGGGGTCCGCAATGGACCCCCGCATTTCAATAATTAGAGCCCCGGGGCTGCGGGGGCCCCCAATAAAAATTAATCATTGCCCCCGGGACCTGGTCCACCCGGGGGCTCATTAAAGCGAAGCGCGGCATACCGCGCTTCGTTTTTTTTTAATTTGCGCGAATCCCGCCGAAAAAAGGGGGTTCCCTGTGGAACCACCTGACCAGGCCTAGGGTGTCACGGTGTTTCTACCCTGCCCCCTTTTCTTTTTTTTAATCATTTAATACCCTTTTTTCTTCTGACCCGGTATTACCGAGTCACAAAATGGCTGCCAACACTTCCTCGTTTGGGGTGTTGACAGCCAATCAAAATGAAGCTCGTGCTCGGGAGGGTTCGCGAATCCTCCTCGGTGCTCAGATATCGCTATTTTTTATTTTTGAATTTCTCAGGAACTATTGAACGGATTTACACCATTTAAAGCAAAGAGTGCACTCTGGACCAAGAGCTACCTCTCTGCCAAATTTGGTGTAATTCCGTTCAGCAGTTCGGGCTGTAGCCGCGACAAAAGTTCCCGTGGAAATTAAGATGGGAAAAATGTGTTTTAGGACCCCCCTTTTTTCTCGGCCCCCGCTTGACAAATCACTCCGAAACTTTCAAGACAGGAGCTGACCGGAGCGGGCCATTAGTTTTGAAACTTTTGCGAAGATTCGTCAAACAGCACCAAAGATATTGGCAAATCAAAAAACGCTTTTGCTATGGAAACTAGGTCCTAACTATACTATAACTACCTACTGGCGACCGCCAGTAAGTAATATATATATATGTATATATATATATATATATATATATATATATATATATAGTTTCACTGAAAAAAACAAACATTACAGAGACTTTATAGTTAGGCTCAGGTTTCACTCTTACAAAACCAGTGGAATCCACCAGTTATAGTTAGCTGAACTAACTATAGCTCGCGCCCCCGCAATGCACTGCTTAAGACCTCACATATTACATCACTTATGACATGGTCAGTGACATCACTGATGGCATCTCAAATGACATCACTGATGGCATCATTGATGACATCATCCAGTGACTGTCAGAGTTTTAAAAAGTTTATTTTTTGAGTGTTAAATATGTATACCAAGGTGTATTTGTGAATCAATGTGTGTATGAGTGCCGGTATTGATGATTCAGTGGCTGCGTGACTGACTGTATAAGTGCTTGATTAGGTGCCTCAGTGAATGTATGGGTGAGTGACTGGTTGTGTGATGTCTGTATCATTCAGTCAGTTGGCATCAAAGTGGCTGTATGGGTGTGCTAGTGGGTGCGTGAGTGGCTGTATCAATGAGTGATTGGTTGTCTGAGTAACTGTATAGGTGTCTGAGTGTCTGTGTGGGTGGGTGAGGGGGTGTGTGATTGCCTGTATGGATAAGTGAGTGGGTGAGTCAGAGGCTGTATGGGTTAATGATTGCATGTGTGAGGGGCTGTAAGGGTAAGTGACTGTGTGTATGGCTGTATGGGTGAATGAGTGGATGTGTCAGTGGTATATGGGTGAGTAACTGGGTATGTTAAAGGCAGTATAGGAGAGTGATGGGGCATACAAGTGACTGGGTGAGTGAGCGAATGTTAAAGTGGCTATATGGGTGGGTGTGTGGTTGTGTCAGTAACTGTATAGGTGAGTGAGTACATGTAAGTATCTGTATAAGTATGAAAGTGGGGGGTATATCTGTATGGGCAAATAAGTGGCTGTGTGATTGACTGTATGGGTGAGTGTGTAGGTGTGTGCATAGCTCTATGGGTGACTGACTCACTGTGTAAGTGGCTATATTGGTGTATGTGTGGATATGTCAGTGGCTGTATTCATGAGTCACTGGGTGTATAAGTGGCTGTATAGGTGTGTGAGTGGATGTGTGTGTAGATTTATGAATTAGTGAGTGGGTGTGCAAGTACTGGCATGGGTCTGTGAATGGGTTTGGTGATGTTCTTGACCCTCCTTTTAACTCCAGTAAGTCCCACACAGCAGGATTTCTGAGAGGTTGTCTGAGGCCATGCCCCCTTTCTCCACCACTGTGCAAGCACAACTCCTGGTGCACTAGTTGTAGGGAGATGAGTAAGTCCCAGTCAGTGGGTTTGCAGAGAGTTTTTCTGTGGCCACGGCCCCTTTCTCCACTACTATGTAAACGCACCTCCTAGCACACTACTAGTTGGGGGTTGAAGTCCCCTTTGCTCTTCTGGGTCCTTGGGGGCCAACTAGCCCTCCTGTTACCTCCAGTAGGACCCACACAGTTGGATTGCTGAGAGGTTGTCAGATGCCACACCCTCTTTCTCCACCACTCTGCAAGCACGCCTCTTGGCACACTACTTGTTGGGGGAAGAAGTCCACTTTAGTCCTGAGGCCCCCAAGATCCAAGGGGACCAGATGACTAGTCTCCTGCTTGCTGAACTCTCAGAGACAAAAACGACTTCCAACCAACCAACTCCTGCACCTGGACTCTGCCATCTATGAGTCTGCCCTGCCTGATGGTACCAAAAAAGTCCTGGTCCCTTGAAAGTGGACCTAAGGTGCTCTGCCCTCTGTGGTCCTGAAGGGAACCAACGCCAAACCTCACAAAGCAACGCCGCACAGGCCTCGCACCAGGGTTTAAGGTACTGTATTCAGAAGGACCAGAAAAAAGGTGATCCTGCCTAACTTATTTGATAGGCGGAATATTTCGCCATAACTGAATCTGCTAAACAGTCAACATGGAGCCAAAGTGAATGTATACATTAGTACAAAACAGTAAACAAAGTATCACATAAAGTACTTGGAAAAGTCTAAATTTGCCCCAGACAATATATATATTTTTTAAATTTTATTAGTATATTTACTAGCAAATAGATAACATATAAAAAGACAGAAATACAAACATATCAGAGAATAGTATTGGAGTAATGAATATCAAGAATGCATAGTCAAACATTTACACATATTTAAATTGGGTCTTCTACTCTGGCCAAAACACACCAACCCCAAATCACACTCATACCACATTCATTCCTCATCTAAAAAGGTGCATTGTTTCCAAACAAGACACAAGGACCTATCTATCCAACTTAGGATGATATATACTCTGAATGATTATTGATTTCATTGAGACGTGTAAACAAACTGATTTATATATGTTCTTTTAAAAAAGAAACCCAACCTGTTTGGCCTTTTTTGTTGGTCCTTACACTACGTTACGTCCTGTTTCTTTGCATTGAAGCATGTCCTTTTTAGATGATGAATGAATGTGGTATGAGTGTGATTTGGGGTTGGTGTGTTTGGCCAGTGTAGAAGACTCAATTTATGTACCATAGTTAAAATATGTGTAAATGTTTGACTATGCATTCTTGATATTCATTACTCAAATACTATTCGAGTAAATCTATATACTAATAAAATGTACTTTATGTAATACTTTGTTTACTGTTTTATACTAATGTATACATGTAATATGGTTTCTATGTTGACTGTTTAGCGGATTCAGTTATAGCGATATATTCCGCATATCAAATAAGTTAGTCAGGATCACCTTTTGTCTGGTTGTGACTGTTTTTCCCCTGTTTGCCTGCCTCCATATAAATTTTTCTGTACAGGGGCCCTCTTCTTACTGTTTAACTGTATTCAGCAGGGCCAAGTGGGTCCCTGTAGCTGGCCTGCCTTCCATCGTGGCCAGCCTGAACTTGTGACTTTATCCCGGGCCGGGACGAACAGATAACCACAGTTAGTGCTTTGTACTTTTATGTGCTATTTTCACGTAAATATTTAAAACTGCATATCTCAGGACCTACTTATTGTAATTTTGTCACTTTGGTCTTCTTTTATTTATTAAACTACGTTCTATTTTTCTAACCAGGTGTGCTATCTTTTTGTGTAGTGTTTTCATAGTTTTACTGTTTTAAGTGTTGCACAAATACTTTACACATTGCCTCTAAAGTTAAGCCTGAGTGCTCAGCGCCAAGCTACTAGAGGGTGAACACAGGTTAATTTAGGGTGTGTATCTGACTTACCCTGACTAAGATTGTGGTTCCTGCTTGGACAGGGTACATACCTCTGTCAACAAGAAACCCAGTTTCTAACAGTGGCCAAATGAAATATACCCCTATGAAGCCCATTCTTATCTCCAAATTTGGGCTGACCCCTGAGATGTACCGCCTCAGGTTCTGGGACAGTCACAAACTCCCAAAACAGTCTTGGGTAGATTTCTTGGACTATTCCAGTAAGGCACTGAGTGGTTGGGTGAAGGGAAGCAAAGTTTATGAGTTTGCTGGACTGTACAACTTGATTTCGAGGGGGCACATGCTCAATACCTGTTTTACAGAGCTGCATCTACAAATGGTTCACTGATTCCAGGGAGCTGGCTAAGGAGCCAGACCTCTTGATCAGCACCAGAATGTCAAAAAGGCATCTAAGGGATTCCAAAAAGGGTGTTTAGATTCCCCACCAGCAGAAAGAGGGGGGTGTGAAAAATAAAAACAAGGAGTTCTCTCAGGAACCCCAAAACTGTTCATAAGGGAACATAAGTCCAATTCTGACAAAAAGAGCCATGGCTTCTTTGGTAAGACAGATAAATATGTTCCCAAGTGCCAAGAGTGCTACAAGCTTGGGCATGTGAAAGCGGATGCCAAGTGTTTCAAGACGAAAGAAATTGCGGCATTCACAACACCAATTTTGCATAATCTGCAGTGAATGCAATTTATTTTCAAAACATTAATCACTTTAGTTAGGCAACACAGTTGCTCTTGCATCTAGAGTCATAGATATATTCGTAACGAAGGTGCTCAAGTGTTGGGAAAGGAAGGGTAGTGGTGTTCTGGATCAAAGTGAGTGAGTGAGGGTAATTGACAAGGGAGAGGTAATGTGACATATATACATCAAATTCACATAGTGAGACCTTTCCGGCCTATCACAGGTCGACTGTTCTAGTAAATACACATAGCATTGGAAGACACTGATAATAAATCTCAGTCGTCAGGGCTTGTGTAATGGTGGTAGTAGTCAACGTTTTGACCCCTTCAAAATTAAAGATCATTCGATCCTTAGAGTGGGGTCTTCATCAGGACTGTGTGAAAGGAGCACCTGAAAATAATTGGATACTCCGTATTAGGGGGGTTAACATGACAAGTTGTGAATGCTCATACTGAATGGTGGTGGTTACCTAATCTGGCCAACAGCATGTGGAATCAGGCTATGCAGTCAAGAAGAGTGGGCTCACTGGAGCTCCTAAGGTCAGAGAAGACACAAGATCAAATTGCAAGCTACTCAGTCATACTGGGACATCAAATGTCTATACCGGTATGAACCATCACTTACTAATTTACGCGAAACAGTATGGCCAAAAATGCACGCACGAACATCCGTAGTTGAACTGTGGGTCGCAAGATCCCTCGCAGTAATAAGACAAATCTATCAATCAAAAGAAAGGACAAGGCTAAGATCTGGGTGATTTAAAAAAGACATGGACTAGTCTGGTGTATGGTTAACCAATTCAATTGCCAGGTTCTAATGATGTACCATTGAATGAGAAAAGGTAGTCTATATACTCGGGAGAAAATTCCTAAATAAACATCAGCAGGGGGGTGACATTCTGAACCTGTAGTCATGTGATAGGATCCTAAATATGTATATGCATTAATAGCCGTAGTGTAGCGCACCATCATGGCGGTAGGACACTCATCCAAATGGATCGCGCTTAGCCTGTACAGGCTGCCACCAACTCGGGGTATGTGGTATCAAACACTGGCCCTAAAGGCGCGCATTTGGTGTGAAAATAATGCACTCAACCAGTGCGATCGTGCTACATTACTAATTCAAGCCCCACAGTGTAATTGTTCGTCCAAACCGTGGTTGGGTAGGGCGTGTCATAAACGTTATAGTAACGTAATCAATCTCAGTTAGTAAGAATGCCCCTACATGTGGTATCAAACACTGGCCCTAACGGCTCGTATTCGGTGAGAAAATAAAGCAAATAAAGCACTCAACCAGTGCGATCATGCTACATTACTAATTCAAGCCCCACAGTGTAATTGATCGTCCAAACCGTGGTTGGGAAGGGCGTGTCATAGACGTTTATAGTAACGAAATCAATCTCAGTTAGTAAAGAATGCCCCTACATATAGTACCGCAATAAATGCCAGAACGATACAACATACAGCTCATAGTGATGGTATTGCTCAGAGGGGCCGTGCAAGTTAAATTCGTCAATCGCGTTGATGACCAACACTGACTACCTCAAGGCAGAAAATACAAATGCATCGTAGTGCCCGCGGCTTTGAGAATAAGAGTTAAGTTAAGCAAGCGGGTCATCGTTCCCGTCAATGAACACAAGCGCAATGTCACATACCAGGGCAATGAGCAGCCACTCCAGGCCAAAATATAGACTATCCTGGCCTTGGAACGACCCAAAACCCAAACTGAAATGAGGGCCTGCTTTGGCCTCATGGGATACTATAGGAGGTTTGTTAAGGGCTATGGCACGGTTGTTGCCTCCTTGACTGAGACGACCTCCAAGAAGCAGTCTAAGAAGAAGTTCTTCACAGAGGCCTGACAGAAAGTCTTTGACACCCCCCATGAGGTCATGTGTACAGAACATGTACTCAAGGCCCTTGACACTCACAGAAATTTATAGTACAGACTGATGCTTCAGAGCATGGCATTGGGGTTGTACTGTCAGAGTAAAATGAGGAGGGCCTAGACAAAGCAGTAGCCTTCATCAGTAGCAGGTTTCTTCTCAGGGAACAAATGTGGATTGCTATTGAGAGAGAGGCTTTTGCAGTGATCTGGGCACTGTAGAAGCTGTGACCATACCTGTTTGGGACTCACCTCTGAGCTCAGACAGACCACAGAAGGCTCAGATGGCTCATGCAACTGAGGGGTGAGAATTCCAAACTAGTGAGGTGGCCCATCTCCCTAAAGGGAAAGGACGTTATGGGGGAATGCCACCCTAGTCAGACCACTCCAATGCTGATGGTCTGTCCAGGTTCTTCTGCCTAAGTGATGAGAATTTCCAGGAGGTTGGGTAGTTCTCCCCACATGTCAGGCCTGTCAGCCTTAGGGTAGGCTTCCCCCAAATGTTTGGCCTTATCCCCTCCTCTGTGGAGGAATTCAGTTTTGTTGGCCTTCAGACTCTGGGCACTTTACCACTGAAAATCAGTGCTAAAGTGCTTGTGCTCACTTCCTAAAACATGGTAAAATTGGCTTACACCTGATTGGTATCTTTAATTTACTGATATGTCCCTAGTAAAGTGGTATATCATATACCCAGGGCTGGTAAATTACATGCTACCAGTGGGCCTGCAGCACATATTATACCACTCACTTAAGTAGCCCCTCAATCATGTCTCAGGCCTTCCATTGCAGCCTGCATGCTGTATTAAACTGCCAATTTGACTTGCCAAAATAAACCCCTTGACAGGCCTAAACCTGCCTTTTTATTACATATAGGCCACCCCTAAGGTAGGCCCTAAACAGCCCTAAACAGCCCATTGGGCAGGGTACATTGTATTTAGAAGGCCTGAACTGTACTTTTACGTTTTACATGTCCTGGTAGTAAAAAACTCACAAATTCATTTTTTACTACTGTGAGGCCTACCTCTCCCATGGGACAACATTGGGTTCCCAAATTACATTTAATAAGTGGTAACTTTTGTATGGGGGCAGGTAGAAATGTCATGTTTGGTGTCTAAGGAATTGTAATTTAAAATCCTCTTTAATGGTAAATCATAATATAAGTCACAATCCTGAAAATAACACTTGTAGAAAGTTGGCATTTTCTTGTCCCAACCATTTGGTGCCTGCAGCCTGTTTCCTGGGTCACACTGTTAATATTGAGAAAGTCGATGTCAATATGTCTTTATTCATGTATAAAAATGAAATTGCATTTTTCTTGAAGAATTCACCCGTAATGAACTCCAAAGTCAACCTTGACTCAGAAATACGTAGTTAGGCAGGCGCTGAGACCCAGCCTGAGGTCACTGATTGACAGGTCACAGGTGGGGTGGCACATAACTGACAGACAAACACGCAAACAGGAAATCCCCTATCAATCCTATAGATAGGCGCAGCAAAACCACATTGGTCCAGGGAGATTGGCCCCAATAAAGCACACATGGTCGGATGGGTACGCGCATTCCTAAAACACAATAAAGTCAGATGCCACATGAAGTTAGAAGCACACAGCACACACAGTACACGCAGTGATCATGCGCTTCCAATGTGTACATCTGGACACGTTAACCACCGGTCGCATTGTGTTAATGCCAGATCGAGGCCCACCTGGATTCCTCATCGAATACATTAGTTTATGGCTCCAAAGACAGTGGTACAAATTCCTCACCAAAAAGGGATCACCAGAACTATTTTATGGCATTCAAAGAATTGTATAAAAACCCATGTCAGATCAGTTGTAAGTTGAGGCAGTCCTCAGACCTAATGCCTGTAACTGTTCTCCCGGCCACACTGTTTAATGAAACAAACTGTTCCTGTTTTACCAAACACCTCTTGTCTCTTGTTTTTTCAAGGTATTTCATGTTTAAGAAACAACATGACTGGGGTGGTTGGAAGTTGGCCTCTGTGTATTCCTCCCAGACAGCCACACAATAGAGGTACTGAGTGTTGCCTGAATGGGCCATCCAAGCAGGATGGGAGGCAGAGCTGTGCACAGCACCACAAGCACTTCAAACACACTGCCTCAGCTCACACACAAAGAACTTCACACTAGCCTATTGTGCCCACCGTCAGACTGGTACCAAGGCAGGGAAGCAGGAAATTCCAGACACTTCTGTGGGGGGAAATCTCCAGACGTTTCTTCCACTTAAAAGATGGCACCAGGTATAAAATAGGCCCCCTGACTTACTCTTTAGTTCATCTCTGGACCTGAAGAAGGCTCTCAGAGGACTTCCCTGCTGCCTGTGGCCTGCTGTGTACTGCAGAGGACTGCCCTGCTACACAGAGGACTGCCTTTCTGTCTGAAGCCTGCCCTGTTCCCTCAGAGAACTGCCCTGCTGCTTGAGACCTGTTTTCCTAACTGAACCCAAGACTTCCAGCGTTAGGGCTAATTAGCTAACCTCCTGATCAGAGCCTCAGGGACAGAAAATACTACAACCATCTTAAACCCGCACCTGGACTCAGCATGATTGAGTCCTAACACTCCAAGTGGCCCCTCCGGTCTCGGACACTTGGAAGTTGTGCTAAAGGTGCCCAGATAGCGCAAAACTTGGGACTTATAAAATATTCTGCCAAAATGTGCTCTGAGATCCGAGAGGAGACTGTGACCTGCCTGCTCGCCTATCCGCCCAAAGTGAATTCGCCGGTCAGCCTGACTTCGCATTAGCTTCCGCTACATTCTTCTCCACATTAGAAGATCCAGTTCAGCGGTTCCTTGCAGAATGGGGTATCCGGATTCATGGAGCCCTCGTCAGCTATAGCCAGCAGCTTCATCTTGGTGGAGATTTTCTACTTCTATAAAAGAGACTAAGTCCGAACGTGCAAATCTTCATTGAGACTTCGTTCAGTGACTCTCCGATGATGACGCCTCTTCCTTGGACACCACCAGCTTCCTTGTCCCGCTGAACTTTACCTTCTTGGACATTTTTCATAAAAAAATATTTTAAGTCTGAATGTAAGCAGAGACCGGGCCCAATCCACTTCATGTATCTGACCTGTGCTCCATCGCGTTAGGCCATAACCTTTGACTTTGACCTGATCTCGCATGACTAAATGTCCGCAATTGTCTCTTTAATCTTTTAGGAGCTATATCTCACTTAAACTTTAAAAGTTCTTAACTCCGGTTCCACTGATTGAATTTTTGTCAATTTGGTGTCAAATAATTTATTAAAGTTACCTCTGTTTTTCTAAATTCGTGTGGAATTTTTCTTGTGTTGTGTCTTTACTTTATTACTGTTTAAGTACTGCATAAATACTTCACACATTGCCACTAAGTTAAACCTGACTGCATTTGTGCCAAGCTACCAGAGGGTTAAGCACAGTTTAATTTAGTGAATTTTGTGGTTCTCCCTGGCAAGGATTATGGCTGTTGCTTGAGAAGGGTTTCACCCCCCTAAACCAACAACCCAATTTCTCATATCTTTTAGCAAATTTGTGTGTAAATAGTACTTTGAAATGCACCACTTTATCTCAATTGTTTCAAATGTTTCTCCTGGGTAAACCCCTGAACTGTCCCTAGAAAGACTTGTGCTCACTCCCTTTGCCAGATCACAACAAATGAGGGCAAGTATTACACTACACCAGTGTGCAAGAACAGAAGGAAAGAAGTGGCTTGATGAGCACTGTTTAGTTTCTGAAGCTTCTACTAGGACCAGGACATTATGCTTTATGTTTTGTAAAATTAATAAATGCAGTACTGCAATGTGCACTCTTCTGTTTGAATAACCATCTGAGTGCAGAAAATGAGATACATCCTCCTCACTACCTCCCAACTGTGGAGAGCATGAACTTCTAGAACTCCTTTGGTGGTGCTGGAAAGCTCTGGTGAATGTACAGAGGTTTCCCCAATTTGGGTTTTCACTGGGGCTATGAGGAAGTGCTTCTTCTTTGGCCCCCACCTCTTTTGATGCAGATCAATGACATTAGAGTGCTGTCATCGCACTGATGTTATTGATGCATCAGGGACAAGAGCGCGAGGAGACAGGTATATTTCTAGGTCTGTGTGTGGTGCAGTATTTCACCCCTCATGGCACCATCTGAGTCAGGAAATGCACCAGTAGAAAGGAGAGAGTGCCACCACTAGGCTACCAGGGCTAAGTCTTTTTTGGTGGGTCAGTTCCTCTTGACATAGAGGCTGATGCCCCATGGGGTGTATACATTTTACGCATTTTACCTTCACTGGGGGGTGATCAGACCCTGCCCCACTGATCGACTCCTCCACGGAAGGAAAAATGTTTGGTGACAGTTTTGATTCTTTTTTTGAGGCAGTTTGCTCACTGGCATAAGAGTTCACACCCACTTAGGGGCAAATAAAATGTTATCATTTTCACTTCTCTGTGAAAATGGCTGTGACACAATCTCCAAGAAGGAGTGACCACAAGCATACAAGTTTTTTGGGGGGGCTGGGGGTATCTGGCCCCTCCTGGCATAGGACCAATCTCCCTGAACGAAATATATTATAATCATATTCCCTTTCCTGGGGGACCAGTCAGGCTTTGGCCTTCCCCATTCAGCCCCATCAGAGAAGGAAAAATGGCAACTGCCATTTTGCATTTGACTTTTCCTCTGCATGGGGATTGTGCACCCATTCCCTCTGTGAAAATAAAATGTACCTTTGACTGGTTACTTTTTTCCTATAAATTGTAATCCTATTTTGAAAGCACATGGGAGTTTGTTCCCTTATTATTTTTTGACGTTGCATTTCAATATTCATCTGTACAGGTTTGCATTATTGTGTCTTGTTTATTTCAGGTGCAAGCAGCGCAACTTTGGAACAGTCTCCCTCTGGCACTGAGACTGACTCAGGACCTTCTCACTTTTAGGAAGTCACTGAAAACCTGGTTATTCCAGCAATAGCATTAATCTTAGCGAGTCTAGTGCCCTTAGTCAGTCACGACCAGGATGCTTAGCGCCGGAACACTCAATCGAGTAGCCGTGCGCTCTATAAATTCCTAGTAACATAACATCTGTACAGGTTTGCATTATTGTGTTTTGTTTATTGTTATTGTAATTGCTTTTCGACTTACCTTGTTAGCTGTAAGTTGAAATATTTTTTTCTTTATCTTCTATTGTAGGTTGCTTTTTACTTATGTGTAAAGGGCTTGGTTCTTGGAGCAATACCACATAATATTTTAATGTATGGATTCCAGGTGACCCCCAATTTCACTTGCAATGCATTCTAATGCATTCTCACCTTCTGCTCACAACACTGACACAACGTTTTCAGTTCAGTAACATTTATACTACCTCTGCATTCTACCTAGCACCCAAGTGGTTGAGAAAAAAGTTTTAAACACGAAACAGACCTAGCATCTTGTTGAATGGCTGCTGAACAGACCTTAACTCAAACAGTGAAGGAGAGCTATAAGACCGGTTCTGATACTGAGACTACATCTGAGGTAGAGGATCATGGATCAGAATCTAGAAGTTATTTTTCAGTTAGTGGGGTTCCATCAGATTACAACGCCTCCTTCATTCATTCTGATGAACATGGCCAGGCAGCACAGAAAGGCAGGGATGATGTCCCTTTAAGTGCAACCTGTGCCTCTGACAGTGTCAGTGTAGCCCAATCTGGAGTGCAAACAGGCAAGGTGCAGAGAGAGGCAAAAGTGCACATTTGGCAGCCCCTAAAAGAGTCTAGCCTTTAATTCCTCCTTTCACTGGAGATGCTGGATGTAAAGTCAATACTGCAATTGTTTTGCCCTCTGAGTAGTTCCAAGTTTTTGTGGATGATATGTTCATTGAGGAAATTGTACAGCAAACTAATTTGCATGCCAAACAGTTTTTGCAGGGCATGGAAGCACGCTGGTATCTCATTCTAGGGCACACCTCTGAACCCACACTTCCCACCCAAAGGTGGGTGAGATTTTGCATCCTTAATGAGCAAACCTTCAGAGCCAGACTTGCCAAGAGGGCAATCAGGAAGGGCCCAATGGGCTGTCTCACAGATCAATGTGTGGGACCAATGCGGGAAAACTCAAAAGTCTCTCATACCTTACAACATACCCATACCATGTTTCTTTACACATTAAAAATTCACCTGATTTGCAAATGTGGACCACGTATTTTTTAACTATCTGGCTTGCTAATGAGGGCCACTTTTACTTTGATGCCCTGACCTATTTTTTGCCCCAGTCCAACCGTACAAACCTGTTACAAACCATACAAAACAGGCACGCCAATGATCCTCCCAATGCAGAGTTGATCTCAGTACTAGACTAGGTGTATCTTGTGTGGTTGTGTATATTAGTGGGAGTTGTGCACTGTGGTCTTTAAATTACTGCCTGACTGGCCCGTCTGTGTTTTCCAAGGCTGATCTCATTCCTCTAAAAGTGAAGAAGAGTAAACCATATCACAGATGTAGAGTTTGTACTGATCAAGGAGAGAGGCAGGAGAGTCATTACTACTGTTTCCATCCCCATAACAGCCTGGCTTGTCCGTTATCCCTTGCTTTACTTCATAACACAAGAAAGTGAAGTTTGATATAACTGACTAAAGAGGAGTAGTCAGTTTATAAGTTATTCTATTACTACTATATGACTTTAAAAAGGCCATGTCTTAATATAGTCCTTCCATTTCCCATTACCTGACTTGCCTGAAAAGTTTTTCAGTTGTTCCACCTAAGTTGGAAAATCTTTCTAATAGTTATTACCCAAAAAAATTACCCTAACCCATACTTGTTTTTCTCTTAAAATTAGATTTGAGCCACTGTTTCTTCACTGACTCCAATAACAAGCATTTGCAATGCAATCGGTCTCGCCTTTGGGACCTTATATGTATTTAGCTATGCAGCACACTAGCCTGGGTGCTGAAACATCTACTGTTCTTTAACATGGAGGGAAAGTAAGCACCAAACTGCGTGACACACCAGGTATGGGAACACATGGAGAGAAATATTGCATTTCAGCTGGAAATGGTATAGTCCAAAGCTCTGTTTTTAATATAAAATCAAGGCCTTCGGTGGTCATATCACTGAAAATATAAGATTTGAAAAAATATTATTGTCTACGGGTGCTCATGGAAGACAATTTCCATGGACTGGAATCTAGAGAATGCTAAAGTGATTCTGGTATTTTACTGACCTCTGCTGGTCGTTTTCTATCAAGAAAGTTAAATAGAGGCAGTCACCAGAAAAATAAAAAAAAGAAAGTCCCTCAGCAGAAAGCAGTTCTGGTATTTTACTGACTTCTACTGGTCCTTTTCTATCAAGACAGTTAAATAGTGGCAGTTGAACAGAAAAAAAGTCCCTAAGTGGAAGCAGACAAGTCCTAGGGCTGATCTCCAGAGCCCACAAAGTACATACACATATAAGTATATACTAAAGTATATACAAGAGGTCTCAAATGCTTGACCTAAAAAGGTACAGTAATCAATCTGCTTCACACCAAATTTGGGCTTGTTCACCCCCACAGACAGACCTGCATTTTGTAACTTGTTCAACGTCTTCTCCAGGATCAAATCGTGTTCATCACGACTACCTCCCCACACTAGCACATCATCTTGGAACACCAAAACCTTGGACATGTCCCCCAAAATCTTGCACATTACTCTCTGGAAGACAGCAGAGGTGGACGCTAAACCGAAAGGCATTAGTATGAATCGGAAAGCCCCCTCCGGCGTGATAAACGAAGTAAGGTGCCTAGACGTTGGGTGAAACCTGGCCTGGTGATATGCGCTTGAGAGATCAATCAATGAAAAATAGGATGCATTAGTGACAGACAACACCATCTCATTAATTTGTGGTAGAGGATAACCGTTGACCAGAGTATTGCGATTAAGATCCTTCAAGTCAATGCACACGCAAATTCCCATCAGATTTGCTTGCCAAAACAATGGGGCTAAGCCATTCTGATGACTCTATCGGTTCGATGACTTGTGCTTCACATAACATTTGGAACTCCTTCTTTAATTTCTCCCTGAGGGCAAATGGCACGTTCCTTGCTTTGGAACATTATTTGATTTCAGCACTATGCGTTGCTTGAATTTTGCTAAACACCCCAGCTGCCCTCCAAACAATTTGGGAAATTTGGTACTCCACCTGGCTTTTTCTGCGTCTTCTGTAACAAGTACCTGCTGGGGATGGTTGGGCTCTAGAGTGATGCTTAGCATTTTCTGTTCACACCATTCTAACAATGCCCTTCCCTTCTCTACCACATACACCTTACTGGTTGCTTCCTTACCCTTGTGTGATCAAATACAATTGAAGAAACCCAACAAGGGAAGTTTGACACCACAGTAGCCCACAGACTCAATATCAGGGGAATTCAATTTGTAACCACCCAACTTCTCCCATGTGTTCTTGTCTATAATCGTGTATGGGGAACAAGAATCTGCCCAGACTGTTATTTTGGTACCATTGATTCCTAAATCACACTTGGGTGGATTATAGGCTCCGCAGATGTCATGGACAGCATTGTCATAAATAACCATTACTTCGACTTCCCCTTCATCAGCAGAGTTCTCCTCCTCACAGCATTCTCTTACCACATGTACAGAATGCTTCCACTTCTCAGAAGAAGAACCGGCATTACACATGCAAGCAAAATGACCAATCTTTTTGCACTTGTAACATTTTTCCTTAATGGCAACACACTTGTCTGAATTTGCAGTGTGTCTCATACTACAAAATCTGTAACAAACTCAATTGTGTTTAGGCAAAGTGGATTTGATACTTCTTTACCCCTTCTTGGATGTATTTTTTTCCACAGCACAAACCTTAGCAGAATCACGTTTTTCCTGCACTTGGTCAGTGTTTAATTCCTTAACATATCTAGATGTATTTTCTATGCGTCTAGCTACCTCTATGGTTTTCTGTAATGATGGATCCTTCAAGCCCAACAAACTCTCTTGGATTTTAATGTTGCTTGTCCTATTTATGAATTGGTCCCTTATAATCTCCTCATGCAGGTCCTTAAATCTACATGTGGACGCGAAGGTCCTTAGCACAGACAGAGATATATTGTTCCACTGACTCCCCCAGTAATTGTGACCTTGAAAAAAACTTGTGCCTCCCTACCACTATACTGACTTTCTTGCCGTACTTCTCCTCCAAGGCTTTCACGACCATTAAATATTCATCATTCTGTACATCTTCACCCTCATCCTCATCCTCGCCACATTCTCCACCCCCATGGTTAGCAAAGTTTACTCTTGTCGGAATGGGTAAGGTTTTCAACACCTTTCTGCCCTCCACCCCCAAATTGTGCTTAAGTAATGCTACTTTCCGGGAAGCTACGAAATCCTCTCCACCAATTGCTTCCAAATAGGTCTCGAAAGACTCCAACCAATCCTCCCACAAAATTGTAGGTTCCCCTGGATTCTGCAGGAACTTTGGGGGTGCTAATATTGATGATATATCCATGTTGGTAAGTGGGGGTGCTTATCAATAGATTCACATAAATAATGCAAAAAAATGATTTGATGTAAAGCTTAATGCCACTAAATGGTAACCTTGAATATTAGATGGAAAGTCACAAAGTTGCTCAAACTGGGATAAAATGCCTTTTAAAACCAGAGTACTAAAGTTTAAGTTCTTATAAGAGAAAAAAAAAACATATCAAAATAATGAAAGTGGTCACCATGGTCACTGGTGTTCAAATTAGCAGTTGCTTCCTTCCTCGCTAAACGCTGCCAGTTTCCTTTAGATTAATCCTCGTTGCAGCTTGACACATGATGCACGATCCTTTCAGATCCCATGACAACATCCACAACCAGCTTCACTGCATAGTCACTCTGAACGTCAAACGCGGTGCTCATGCTGGTCGCACTGCGTAGCTGCACGTCTCCCTCACTATGAGGTGGAGAAAGAAACAACACGCTGGAGCCTCACGCCGGTCGAAACAACACGCTAGAGCCTCACGCCGGTCGCGCTATGTAGCTGCGCATCTCCGTTACTATGTTGTGCACCAGAATAGAGAGAGAAACAACACGCCAGAGCCTGACAGGTGAGCTTCTTTTCAAACACTAACAAGTTCACTTTTTGGTAGCTAGATACACCGGAGCTCAACGCACGCTCCCTTTCAAATAGTAATAAGTACACTCGCTTGACAAATCAGGATCCGATGCGCAGCGATTCACACTGCAGCATCCATTCACTGGTCGCTGCAGTAGGCTTACCGGTACTTGGCATATAATCGCATCACTTCAGTTGACTAACCAGAACTATGCAGTTGACACAAATCTGCGTTTTCACTCACATCTGTTAAGTTAGGTTCTTGTTCTTCAGTGCTGGCTACTGATCTCCGGTACTGTTCACAGTTCTGGCCACAAACCTGCACATTGATCACTCGCAGATTTTCCCGGTTCACAGCACACCACGATGCTTCTGGCCGATCACAATAACGCAGAAAAACACCTCACTGCAATCACTGCCTCGATGTCCTGTGGACATCAAGACAACTCCTCCGCCTATTTGCAGCACCTTGGCTTTTTTGAAAATTTTTACCATCTGGACACAATTTAACACTCTACCAGTCCCTTTCACGCTGCATGAGTTTAAAACATGTTACCAATTTCTATTGTCTATATTGGTCCTCTTTCCTCTCCGATGAATCTTTTATAGTTGATAGGGATTGGCAAAGGATTGACAGAATTCTAACAATGAGGACCTAAATAAAGAAATAATCATTCAATATAACCTTTTGACATTAATAAAGACAGACTCTGATTACTTATCAATATGCCTTTATCTAAATTAATGTGAATGCTCTTCAAGTACAATACAGCTTGAATCATAGATCATCACACAAGAGAACAACAATTTAGTCATTCATAATAACACATCTCAAATATCCGTGTCGTGAGAGAGTGGATATGCGAAGAGACAAAAGAATAAAGTCAATTGCAAATAAGATTAATGCAAATTCAGAATATCATACGAACCTATTAGCACAAAATGCTAGAAGTCTGAAAAGCTACTCTCCGGCCGAGAGAATAGCTGGGCACCCTCAAAGATAATGAGGAGCAAAGTTAAGAGTCAGGATCAGCAGAACAGCAGCCAGCCAATTAAGTTAGGAAACAGCAACACAGCTCTCTCCTCTCGCAAAGAAAACCTCGCAGAACTCCTCGCAAGCATCTCTCCCCTCTCTCCTAACTAAATATTCTAGTACCCATAGTTATACCCTGACTCACTAATGATCCAACACCCCATGTATCATCACACGGAAAATTCTCGAACCCCATTGGATTAGACCAGGGGGTGTCTGGTCACTCCACTTTTGATGAGCCTAACTTTTCAACAGTTCCTTTGTCTTTAGAAAACTTTCGTCATTAACCTTCAGCAGAGGAAACTCAGATAATCTCTTCCACGGCTTGCACATTTCTCCATCTCGCTAATGTATCAAACTCGTAGTACAAGTGTCCACATATTCTGCTCGGCAAGGAAATTCCATTCATAATGTTCATTACTTCCTCCACACAGCCTTGGCTATCATCAGGAACTCACGAAGGACAAAATACATATTTTGGCAGCCTACGTTTTAATAAGCAAATTAAACCTAAAAAGACTCTTGAGGCCTTCTCTGCAGAACAGTAAAATGTGCTCTAGGAAAAACAAATACACATGTGATTATCGTTGTATTAATGCTTTTCTGCATACGTTTTCAAACAGTTAGTGAAAAGGAAAATATGTCTCTTTTTAAACTTATGACTTCTATTATTATTATTTTCCTTGGCTGTTATTTTTGCATTATTCATTTACATTTGCGGCCTACTACAAAAGCACTGGAAACACTTGTTTCTTTCCAGCACGCACTTGCGCAGTTTTCATCCTCCCCTTTTTAGTTTTGCACTGTTAATTTTCACATCATTTTGTTAATAATGCACACAATGAGGAGTTTAATCCGAACAGGTTTTATTTCGCAAAATCCTGCTCCATCACTGGCAATAGAATTGCTGCCTCATATTTGCAAGGTCCAATTGGCCCTCCCAAATTTGATGTAATATTTACATGAATCAAGGGCATAGGATATATTTTTATTCCAGTAATATTACCATCTACATACAGCAGTATCAAGTGTAAATATGTTCTAGAATGCAAATAGTGTGTGCAGCTCGAAAGATATATATTTTTTTAAAATGTAAAGCCTGCATGCTTGAAGGCCAATACCCAGCATACTAAACATTACTTCAAAGGCATTTGGCAAAATAAAACACCTTATGATTATGTGTAGGATCTGGACAGATTAAATAGATTTCGATAACGTGTAAAGGTACTTTTTTTATTACAATGCCATGGTTTAGTATTAATCATTCATGAATAATGCATTGTGCAATTAACGACTATAGATTCAGTCAATAACACTAGTTATTGGCCATTGCCTGAGATATGGGCCTGAGCTGCCAGCAGTGGCACGTCAGAAGCGTATGCAACAACCTAATGCGCTCATATTTAATTGTATGTTAAAAAATGAGAGAACAAGGTCTTGAAAAAAAATCAGTTTTCTCATTTTAAACAAAACGAATACCTGTACATTGCACATAGCGTCAATTTCATTTGCTTTCTTCTACTTCCTCTTCAGAATTATCGAATGAAAGTGTTAAATGATGGAAAAATTGAGGTACAATGGGCTTCTTGTCACTTTTCGTCGAGAAAAGGTGTTAGTTGCTGCCTCTATAGCTGTTTGCCATTAGATAAATAGACACACACACTTCTGGCTATTTGGAACTTGCAATCTGCCGTTTCCCCAGAGAGAGCATTGATTGTTTTCATCAAAACATACGTCAAAAACTAGTGGCAAAATAGCCATGATGCCTAGTTTCTATACTCTAGAGCTTTCCGTGTGTTGAGAAACATTGATTTTTTTACTTTTTGGGGGTGGATTTGCTGTTAAATTAGCCATTTGAACCATTTTGTTCTATAGCATTCAACTAATGGGGGGAAAGTAAAACCATCATTGGTCCGTACATGGAACAAATGGATTTTTCAATAGTTTGCAGGAAATTCCTTACCGGGTGGGGGTGTGAACATGACATTAGATCAGGGCAGAAACCTATTTCCAGCCCGAGTTACAAAAGTATTGTTGGGGTTAGGCATTTATCCCAAGTTTAAAGTTAATTAAGAAATTCCTATTTTTTTCTCAACGGGAACTGTGACCAAATATATAACTGTGTTAAGAATTCACTCCTGCAACTGACTTCTTACATGTAATTTCATAACGCCCAAGAGTAGGAGACTTTGCAAGACAAGTGTTTAATGGGATTTACAAATTGGGTTTTAAAGGAAGGCAGGATTTTGCAGCAGTATGACATACATGTGCTAACTCTTATGGTCTGTTAGGGGAAAAAAATGAATTGATTCAATATCACACACACCAAAGTTCACCAAGGTCATTATACTTAGCATTTGAACAATTCATAATATTTTTCTTTTTTCAACAGTTGTGTTAGGTATCAAACTTTCTAAGAATTAATATTTTGTAGCGAAATTAGTTTTAACAAATTGTACACGTCAAGCAAATATTTAAATTTTGAATTGATGTATTATAAAAAATATATTAATTTACTCTGGGAAAATGGAGCACACTTAAATTATTCCATCTGTGTATTTCTTTGCTAAATACCGCTTCACATAAATCATAGTAACAGCAGAAGAGGTATCACATGTGATCTGACTGCTCATCCTGGTCTTTGGCCACAATCACATCAGAAGCAGTGACATCATACACTCTTTTGTATTGATAAATTCATAAGACGAGGAAAAATGCTACAGTCTATCGAGCGCATCTAAAATAGTACAGTAAGGGGCATATTCTCAAGGATCTATCACCGAGTTAACAGCACTTTATCTCAGCCAAAGTCGCGATTAAATTATCGCCCCATTCACAAGCTGGTGCAAACAGCCTATATCACCAGTTTACCTGCGATAGCATCCGCAAAAAACATCTCCACAGATGAGCCCGGCAACTATCGCCAATGAGCTGCAGAGTAGGCGTTCCCGAGCAAAAATCCGCGACAACACCACGACGCAACATTCTCAACAACCAGCCAAATCGGCGATAAGAACACAAAACAGGCGATACGGCGCGTTAGCAGCAGGAAATTAACACCTGCTCTGACCTGGTGCAAAGTCGGACGACAACCTGCACCAGAAAAGGGAGCCCAGCCCACAGCCACACCTGAAGAACAACAAATGCCATGGAGCTACTCATCATGCAGCTCGGAGCCCCAACAGGGCCACAACACCCACCGCCACCACACCAGGACCGCCCCCGTATCCCCCCAGACCACCATGGAGGCAGCGCAGACAAAGACAGCGGACCTTCAGGACACGCACCAGCCTCATAGACTTGACACCAGAGAATGTCATTGCCCACTACAGACTCAAAAGGTCAACCATCCTCCGCATCCTGACCATCATTGCCCACAGGCTGATGGTACTGTTCCAGCGCGATACTAGCAATGAGCATTCATACACCAGATACTCACTTGGGCCCATTCATTCATACTACGCTAGTATTTCCGCTGGTGAGTCAGTTGTACTCTTTATCAAAAATCCCTGCTACCAATTACTTTTCTGATTGAAGAGTAATGACTTACCAATGAATCCTTTGCTAATTGGGAAGTTTAAAATGAGTGACATTCATTACAATTCATAATCCTGAAATAATCACTGAGTCAGGAAGTTTTAAAAATATTTATCTAAAGATTTAGCAGAGTAATTTACAGAATTGCATGATACTTAATCGCATATCAAGGATGAAGCATAGAATATCAATTATCGATTAATGACGGTCCCTCAGAAAGGAGAAGATAGAGACAGCAGCGCATCTTATAGGTTGCATGTATATTTACCTAAAGTGCGAGAACCAAAACCCCTTGGCCAAGGAGTTGGAAAAGTTAGGACCCAGGAAGGATGAAGAACAAAGACCTCCTCCAGGTTCAGGACAGGACCGGTGACCTCTCTACCAACGACGCCTGCGTCGTTCCCCTCTCTGATACTCAACTTCTCCTCGATTCTCCCGTGCCTTCCTTCTAATGGACTATGCCGCCCCCCCTCCTCAGGACCTCTCTGGACAGCGGTTCAGTCTGCAATCGATCAGCTTGTCGGTCTGGAGCTTCTGCCTGTCAGCGTCTAGTCTCGTCTCGTCTCTCTAATTAACTAATTCTATATCTATTATACCCTTCTATGCCCATGTCCCTCCCATTAATGTTGCAAAAATATGGGACCACTATTTCTGATTGGACGGGGACAGGGGGTTGATCCTCACACCATATTGATTTAGTTCAATTTCCTACAGCCCATTGTTTTAAAATACCGCCCATCACATTTAATACATTTGCTTTATTTCCCACCCGTCTATTGACAAAGTTTATACATTCTTCATGTACATTGTTGCATATTAGTAGGGACATTCATGGGTACAGCAGTGTTGGCCATCAGGTCACGGCCTTGGACGAGGTCCAGGTTGACTTCATCCTTTTCCCTTGGCAGCCATGCAGGACGCATGCGCAGAATCATTGTCTCTCGAGTTTCAGTTCACCAACCCCAGGCCCAATTTACGAACTAATAAAAGTCAAAGAAGAAAATATTAGAATCACAAATAAAATGTTTCACTGTATACCCACTCTTTCTACTCTATTCCCATTTACTTATAAATTCTGTCCCGCATTAATAGCGTTAAGAAAACGACAATTTAATTACAACACGAGAGCAAGCTGTAGCACGTGAAAACATTAAGCAGCCATTTTAATACACACTGCGCAGTAGCAGGATTTTCCCACCAAGCAAAGAAAGACGTCACACCACGTGATATGGTTGAGACATGCGCAGTAAAGTTCCCGCGTTTTAGCGGCCATTTTAGAATAGACAAGCGTTATTTGTTAGTTTAGACACATAGGCAAGCTTCCTTGATACTTATGTTTGTGTATGCAAGAGTTAGTATGAACAATACAAAGTTTAATAAATTAATATTGTGAGGAGATTGCATCCGAGCAAGTCTCATTTGTGAGTCCTTGCTCCATCAATCCCCTCTCTGATGGCGTTTCTGAGCCATCAAATTCTACCCACAATCAGATGCCAACTTTTAGCATAAAATAGTTTCACTTTCATTTTTACACTTTCTATTTTTCACATCCCGTTTCAGTTTCTTGTATAATTCACTTCTCAAATCTTCTAGTTCAATTTCATCAAACTTTCGCTTCTTTCCTTTTCCTGTTACATTATATGATTCATTCTTTCTACAACATTTGCACCATATTATTATTGACAGTACTATTATTGCTATCACTGCTAAGGGTACGAATATTTGACCTATAAGTCCTTTTCCTACATTAGCAAACCAGGTACCAATTGACGCAATACTATTTGTCAATCTTTCCCATACACTATCAACTTCCAGTGGTTTTAGTTCCTTCTCAAGTTTTGTTATATTCGGTATATACGTTCCAATTTCTGCACTTTTATCAGGTATGTAAGTGCAACAGTGTTTCGTCTTCAATAATTTACAGACTCCGCCCTCTTTTGCCAATATAATATCAAGAGCAAGTCGATTTTGCATAACCATAGACCTAATCGCAACCATCTCCGCATTAATCATTAGAAATCCTCCAGCAGTGTCAGTTGATAACCGATCAACCACTGTAGATAATTTACATATTTTCCTTGAGTTGAGAATTATTCCCACTGAAGGTATCAATGCACCAAATATATCACCTACAATTTCTGAAAAACTAGCTCTTTTACTATGTGTTAATTCACCATTATTTTCATTGCTGCCAGTGTTTCTTTTTACGTGGTATATGTTTGGAAATACTATTCCAAAATAACAACTTCCATACCACCGTGCAGGAAGCCTAAAGTAAGCCTTATTCCCACACACATAATAGATTCCAGGAAAAACTGAATCTGTTCCTCCTTTGAGTCCCCAACCTCCAAGAATTAAGAAATTGTGTTCACACTCACTGGTACCGATGAAAACATTGTTATACTCAGTCTTTAACATATGTAGACAAATTTTCCCTGTCTTTACAACATCCAGAGCCATAGCAGCTTGAGCCTTGCCAGGTGTGTAACTCTCTTCTTTCTCAGCCCAAGGTGGCAGATGAGCCTTATGCTCAGAAGCTTTCTTTTGAAAATCTTGTCTTCTATCTTCTACTAAATTCAAAAATATATTTTCTTCTTCATGTAACGAACATGTTAGATTGCTTCTATGTGCATGTGTTATATCTATCGATTTCATTGTTAAGAAAAATTCTCCCATAAACTGTGCATCTTGACTACTAAGCACTGGATTCATATTCTTTCGAATTGGAACCTCAGAAAATATCACATCTATATTTGAATAATAATACTGAAGTCTACCTGTCTTATAAAATAAACTAGCCAACACACTACATGATATGCCATAAGTTAATGGCAAGTGATGATATGTTAACCCTTCTGCTACTGATTCTGGTAACTTCATACAGACATAACATTTACTAACTTCCATGGTATCTACATATTGAAACAATAACTTTGTGAAAACATTTAAACTAGTGTCATTATCAGTTATTTCATGATGAAATTCTGGTTCATTTTCTGCCGTTAGTTCTATTCTATTACCTTTCAAGTTAGCTATCCTTCCTTTCGTTTCATTGTTAATCTTTTTATCAATAATCATAAGGTAAGGAATTGCTACGATCAGAAATAACCAAACTATAAGCACCATTACCAGGCTACATATGCATATTGCACAACATCTTTTACAACATTTCTGTTTTGATCTCCCAGTAACTCTATCGTCGGACATTTTGACAAGGAAGATTGCTCTTCTTATCTATTTTCGATTCTTTTTACGTTATCAAGGTGGTCTTGTTTCTTTCTCATAGGTCAGTTCAGCACTGGCTCCTTCGTCACCACTTTCACTTGACTCTGAGCTCTCGTAGTCTTCAAGGATGGTATAAGTCCAATCAGGACCTTTAAATTTGTTGTTCACAAGTTTCAGTCTTTTACTTCTTCGTTTTCCAGTTTTACCTTCTTGTCCCGTTTGGCTTGTTACTTCGTTCACTTGTTCTGGATCTTCACTTCTGGTTGTTATGTGGTATTTTACTCTTTTAATGACACTAGGCCAATGATCACCTTTTCTTGTTTTCTTTGTTTGCATTGTCTCTTTACCTTCTTCTTCAAAAACTCTTTTATTTTCAGGTTGTGGCACAATCTTGTTTTCAACAATTACAGTCTCTTTGATCTGTTCTTTTTCAGGTCTGATTGGTTTCTCTTCAGCAGCTCCACTGTGAGTTCCTAATAACTGTCCTTGTTCAGGATTTTCATCTTCATGTCCAAGATTTTCGAGATCTTCTGTTTGAATGTATTTCCCTTGTTCTAACTGATTCTGATCAGGGCTTATTGCACTTTGTACTTCTGCAGCCTGACCGCGTTCTTCTAGACCTGTCTGTCCCTGCTCAAAATTTGTTTGTTCGTCGTTATTTTGAGCCCAGTTTCTTCTCCCTATCTGGTCCTGCTCAGGTTCTCTTATTGTGTCTTCTTCTTCTTCCTGAGCTGCTTCTTCTTCACCTATCTGATCTTCTTAAATTTCTTCTAAATTTGCTTGACTTCTTGTTCTGTGGTAAACTTCAGGAATTTCCACCACTGGTATCCAGTCCTGACTTGTGCTCGGTTGTTCTACTTCAGCTTCTCTTGAATCTCGAACCTGAGATTCTTCAGCTGGGCAACCTTCAGCTTCCTCAGTGTTCGGTACTTTCTGAAGATTTTCTTCTTCGGGGTCTGGTACTCTTTTGGTGTGACTTACATGAATCCAATTAGGAAATCCTGCACACTTTACTGCTGTGTTTGTAACCAGTATGACCTGACAAGGTTCGCCCCACCTAGGTGATAGACACGTTTCTCTGGTGTGAGTCTTCACTACCACCCAGTCACCGGGATTCAGATCATGTTCTTGTTCAGGCTGCCTGGAAACTGCGTCTTCTCCAACCTGGTGAGAGACAGAACGCACTAGGTCAGCCAATCCTTTGCAATAATCCAGAACCATATCATCAGATATATTCAGCAGTTTATTTGTGGGAACATGTGCTTGTCTCATTGCTCTTCCCATCATTATCTCGTGTGGGCTCAATCCGGTATTTCTATCAGGAATGCTTCTGAGTCCCATTAAAACAAGTGGCAATGCATCCGGCCAATCTAATGATGTTGATGCACACATTTTACCCAGTCTGGATTTTATTTTGCCATTCAATTGTTCAACCACTCCAGAAGCCTCTGGACGATATGCACAGTGCAATTTTTGCTCAATTTGGAATGCTTCACAGATTATCTTAATCACCTCACTGTTAAAGTGCTTTCCTCTATCTGATTCCAAAGTTACTGGGAAACCAAATCTAGGAATGAGTTCTCGTAGCAACAACTTTGCGACTGTAATACTGTCATTCCTCCTGGTAGGGTAAGCCTCCACCCACTTTGAAAACAGACACACTATGACAAGTACATATTTCAGCCCTCTGCATGGTGGTAACTGAATGAAATCAAATTGCAATCTTATAAATTGACCCTCTGCCTTTCCAATTTTCCCAAACCCAATTATGGTTTTTCTTCCTGGATTATGCATTTGGCAGGTTAAACATCTCTGGCAAAGACTCTCTGCTACGGCCCTGAACCTTGGATTGTACCAATTTTGTCTGAAGAGCCTAATCATTGCATCTCTCCCTATGTGTGTGTCTCCATGATACATCCTGGCCATTTGTGAGAGCAGACAGTCAGGCATGATTGGTCTGCCATCGGCACAAATCCATACATCGTCGTCCGCCCTTTGGGAACATCCCATTTTAATCCATGTATTTCTTTCACTCTCATCAGCATCATCTTGCATTCTTTTTATATCATTCCATGTTTCAGGTGGCTCATACAGCATAAGTTGGCAGCTGATTCCCATTCTTTCCACCCTTTTATTGACTGACAACCTGTTTTTGGCACAATGTTGAGCCACAAGATCTGCGTATCTGTTGCCGACTACCACCCAGTCATCTCCTGACTGGTGTGCGGCACATTTCACCACAGCCAATTCTTTTGGTGATTGTATTGCTTCCAGCAATTCCCTTACGAACTGTCTATTTTTAATGGGGGATCCTGAAGAATTCATGAAATCCCTCTGCATCCATAGTTGGCCAAAATCATGCACAACCCCGTAACCATATTGGCTATCTGTGAATATAGTTACTTTTTGATTCCTCCCAATTTTTCAAGCTTTTATTAAAGCAATCAATTCAGCTACTTGTGCAGATTTTACTCCTGGTAAATAGGATGCTTCGACTATTCCAGTTAATTCACATACTGCATATGCTGCAGTTAACTTACCATCTTCATGCCTTTGGCATGAACCATCAACAAACAGCACCCTGTCTGGCTTCCTGAGGGGCAATTCCTGAATATCAGGACGTGGTTTTGTGCATAACTCTGTGACTTGTAAACAATCATGTTCTTCTTCGTCATCTTTAACTTCCTCATGGTATGGGTCTGGTAGTAAGGTAGCAGGATTTACTATTGTGCACCTTACAATGGTCACATTCTCAGCACCTAAAATTATTCTCTCATACTTAGTCAGCCGACTGGGAGTAAGATGCTGAGTTCGGGTTCTTGTCAATAGAATCACCACTGAATGTGGGACAAACACTTTGACAGGGTGTCCCATTACAATTGACTCACTTTGCTCAATGCTTAAACAGGTAGCCGCTACTGCTTTTAAGCAGCCTGGCAATGCAGCCGCCACTGGGTCCAATGTAGCAGAAAAATATGCTATAGGACGTCTGTCCAAACTATGTCTCTGAGTTAGGACTGAAAGTGCACAATTTTCTCTCTCATGACAGAATAATGCAAATTTTCTCTTATAATCAGGCATTCCTAGGGCAGGTGCTGCACACAGAGCATTTCTTAATTTTACAAAAGCTCCTACGCTCTCATCATCCCACTCAACTGGTTCCTTTGCCTTCTTTTTCGTCATTTGGATTAAGGGCTTTGCTAACAGAGAAAATCCTAGTATCCACTGTCGACAATAACCTTTTGGGTTACAGGCATTTGCATTTTCTTGATTAATTTTACTCTTTCAGAGGTTATTCTTCTTTTTCCCCTCTCAATTTGGTGTCCTAGATACTTAACTGTTGTTGTACAAAACTGCAGTTTTTCAGGCGACACTTTATGCCCTTCTTCAGCTAAATGATTTAATAATGCAATAGAGTCAACAACACAGTCCTCTCTGGTGTTAGATGCCACCAGTAAGTCGTCTATATACTGCACTAAGACTGAGCTTCCTGGCATCACTAGTTTCTCTAGGCACTTTTTCAATATCTGATTAAAGATGGAAGGACTCTCCGTGTACCCCTGAGGAACACGATTCCACACATAGACTTTGTTCTCAAATTTAAATGAGAAAAGATACTGGCTATCTGGATGCAAGGGTATCAAAAAGAATGCTTGGCATAAATCAATCACAGTAAACCATCCTGCACTCCAAGGAATCTGATATAGAATTACTGCAGGATTTGGCACTATAAGACAACAAGGTTCCACAATCTTATTTATTTTTCGCAGGTCTTGGACAATCCTATATTTTCCACTCGGTTTCTTCAGACCCATTATTGGTGAATTACAAGGGCTACTCATCACCTCTTTTAATATTCCCTGTTTTACCATTCGGTTGATTTCTTCAATGACTCCTGTCTTTACTCCTACACTCATTTTGTATTGTCTGGTATTTGGGAAAATTGCACCTTCCTTTACTGTAATTTTAACTGGGTCTATTTTGGCCATAAGTCCTACTTCTTTTCCTGTGAAATCCCATACTATGGGGTTTACTGTAGTTTTTAATTCTTCTGGCAAGTCGTCTTTTTGTTATCAAGGAGAACATCTCATCTACCTCTGTACCTTGCTTTGCAATCATAAATTTATATACATGGTCTTCATCTGGGGTCTGAATTGCCACACCATCCGGTGTGCAAAAAATTGTGCAGTTCATTTTACATCACAAATCTCTGCCCAATAAGTTTACTGGACTAGAATCACACACTACAAATTGATGCATTTCTCTAAAATGTCCAATTCTAACTTCCATTGGTTCGGTAAGAGGTGTTCTAATCTTTCGATTAGCTACCCCCACTACTTGGATAGCTTCTCCAGAGAGAGGAAGGTCTGGGATGTCTGCTGTTCTCACAGTAGACCTGGTAGCACCAGTGTCCAAAAGGAAGGAAATATCATTACCCTTCACATTCCCTTCAACATATGGACCTGACTGATCTACCGGTAAGGACGCGCCAAGTACGCACTCCTTCTTCCCCTCTCTTAGGCACCGTCATTCGCTATAGGAACAGAAGTCGTCCTGTAAAAGAAATTGTGACGTTACATAATCATTCTTACCACTTCCTCCTTGATATCCGACGTCTGTACCGTGCTTTGCTCTGCTTACATTACCCTGTATAGGTGCCAGTGGCAACTGACTCTGAGGATTTACACCCTGCTGTGAGTCATTCTGCGTCTGTGGATTTAAATTTTGATTTGGGCCATTATTATTCCGAATCTTTTTACATTCATCCTTCCAATGCCCTAATTTTCCACATCCATGACAAGGAAATTTCTTTTTAGCCTCTTCTCTGCTCATTCGTCCTCTCACTTTTCCACCATTCCCAGTGTCACCATTCGTTCCAGAATCCTTTCCCTGATTTTCACTTGGATTGTCCAGGTTAATTCCTTGTTTCTCGGCCATTTTTACCTGAGCCCACATTACTTTCTCCTGCAATTTCTTGTGCCTGTCCTCAATGTCATCTGCACAATATTTTGCATATTTCAGAGATTTCATCGATTGGCTTCCCTTGCCAACACAACATGTGCTGCTTAATGATCTGACAAATCTCTGGCTTCAGACCATAAACAAATCGGTAGACAAACTGACTCATGTTTTTATCTCCAATATCCTCAAATCCACTATACTGCTTGAATACCTGCAATAAACGTTCATAGTAGGCGTGTACCGATTCACTGGCTTCTTGGGTAGTTCTGTCTATTTTCACCCAGTCTGTTTCTTTTGGTGGTATTTTCACTTTCAGGTAAGTTATTACCTGCTGATACTTTTTCATTACATCATTTGACGTGGCAACTGTCTTTGGATCTCTAGGATACTCTTCGCTTGGCCAATCGACTGTGATTTTACAATCTGTCCATAAATCGGCAGGTACCACTATGTCTAACAAACCATCCAAGTCCTTCAACAATACCTTTGACACCTTCACAAACCTCTCAACCTGCTTGTACCATTCAATTGGCTTTTCTCCTAACTTTGGGAAATCATTCGTAAATGATAAAATATCCTGTCTGCTCCACGGGACATGTACATATCCCCCTCCTGGAACTTCTCGCATTGGGTACATTTGATCTGCTTTCCCTGTTTCTTTCATTAGATATTCCGAAGTTGTTCTACTATATTGTGCCTCTTCCTTTTTCTTTGTCCATCTAACTTTCCATTTATTTAGGTCTCCCCATTTCTGCAAGACTGTCATTAATTCTTTTACTTGTAATTTTCTTCCGGAGGCATTCATGTTTTCCAAATCTTTGTCTGAGAAATCTGCTCTGTAGGGTTTCTGTAACACTTTTGACTTCCCTATTTCAATTCCCATCTGCAGAGCTAAATCTGATAATTTTTCATGGAATATCTTTACATTTCTTGTGATACTTCTGCACACGAACAACAGTTCTTCTTCATCGTAAGTATTTAGGCGATCTACCCCTACATTTCCTGCTATTATTTCTTCTAATTCGACCTTTAATTTATAAATGTCCATGATCTTTGGGGGTGAACTCTGTCTATCTGATCCTTGTGCCCACCTTTCTAAGTCTTCTGGTGTAACTACTGTGGCACTTTTGGTTCCTGATGATGTTATTATGTTTACATCTTTCGAGCAACCAGGTGTAGCTCTTCTGGGGGTACTATTTACAGATTCTCGAATGGGCAAGTCCATTAATGAAATCATAGATTCACAATCACTAAAGTGATCCTCAACCATTACTACTGCTTCAGGTTTAGGAACATTCACAGGAGTAGGCGTAACTAGAGGTTTGGGATAATTTATTTTGTCACCATATAAGGGAACCACTGGACCAATTGTTACAGGTATGGTTAGTGAATCAGGATGAATACTCAATTGTGTTACTTTCTGTATTAATTCTGCTCTATTTTTATCTATGGCTTCCTTTTCTTTATCGTGAAGTACTCTACTAACTAGGGAATGATGCAATACTTGTGGTACCAATGGTGTCCTTAACAGTGGTGCACTTGGGGTGCATCCACTTGTCCCTTCCTGATATGGTGGCGGGTTCTTTAATATCTTTTCCATAAATTCATCTTCGGAATCCCCAAATCTAGTCAAGTGCTTTGTCTTTTCTGTGCATTTGCTCCCTAATGGCTCATCCGCCATTAATATCGGATACAGACCCTCTGTAAGCATTGCTCTTCTCCACTGTTTCATCTGACTTTCTCGTGTCTCATTTTGGTGTCTAGGGAAAAATCCCATATAACCCCTATTGCTTCTGGGTCTATCACGTTCAAATGCCTCGGTTTCCCATTCTTCTAGGGCTTCGTATTGAGTTAATCTTGGTCTGGGTTCTAAGTCATTCATCCTCAATCTCAAATTTTGAAGATTTCTCCCATTAAAAGTACCATTCTCGGGGAATGCTAATATTCCATCATTTTTGGTATATTCTATCCAATTTTCTATCCATACGCAAGTATGATAATAACCTCTCTCCATCATCATGAATGAAGCGGAGTTTTAGCTGGCGGAATGATAATTCCTTCCCTAGTTTTGATTGGTTTATCCTTTTTAAAATAATTCTTGATCTTTTGTAGAACTGACATTTTTCTCTTCTCTCCGTACATTTTGGGTAAATCTCGATGTATAAAATTATA
This sequence comes from Calotriton arnoldi, assembly GCA_963921515.1. Taxonomy (NCBI): domain Eukaryota; kingdom Metazoa; phylum Chordata; class Amphibia; order Caudata; family Salamandridae; genus Calotriton; species Calotriton arnoldi. The sequence continues at coordinate 135,570 of CAWUFW010017586.1, forward strand.
TTCTGCAAAACCTAGGAATCTCCTATCCGGACGAGCTCCTATAAAAGTTGGATCACGTTTGAACATACAATCTCCTATCCACTAGGATTTCAGCTTCTATGGTAACAACCAATCAAATTCCAGTTAACTTTTGTCTCTGAACCAATCCTAGCGTGGCCTTTTTATGACGTTTGTCTGCCAACCCCTCCTTTACAATCTGCTTCTTTCTGTCCCTCGCTGTTTCGACCAATCCCAGCGCGGTACCTGTAATGTCAGTACTACTCCTGACTACTGACCCCTCCTTTACAAGTGACTTTCCACGCCCGCTGTTTCAACCAATCCCAACGCGGCACTTTGTGACGTCAGTTCCCTCACCGGTAACTGACCCTCCCTTTACAAAAATCGTACGAAAAACTTTATTTTCTTTAAGACTCTAATTAAATTCAGTAACAACATAAAACATTCGCTATCGTGCCAGTTTCTCTAAATTGGAAAAGATAGTTTTGTCCACACTTAGTAAAACCTTTCCGTTTACTAAACATACACTACGAGTAAAACCCTTCCGTTTACTCTTCACGCAAGCTTTAGAAATACCTGTTACTTCTTCAATGTTACCCTTTCTAGGTGATACAACATCAAATTTTACCAGCGTATTCCTTTGCTATTACTCACATGCATAGAGTCCCTAACAAGTACTGATAGCCCTGCTTAACTTCTCAGTACTATTTCTGCCTGACAGATAACCTCACTGCAGTATGGCTTCCACTTACCATCCGCTATTCAACTTTTCCCCGGGGAATTCTGGACAACAGAAAACAAACTTTTAAACAATAACGGATGTTAGTTCATAAAATAAACTCTCATTACCCAATTAACAAAGTCCAACCATCCTCTGATAACCAGAAAACTGATCCAGCGCGATACTAGCAACGAGCATTCATACACCAGATACTCACTTGGGCCCATTCATTCATACTACGCTAGTATTTCCCGCTGGTGAGTCAGTTGTACTCTTTATCAAAAATTCCTGCTACCAATTACTTTTCTGATTGAAGAGTAATGACTTACCAATGAATCCTTTGCTAATTGGGAAGTTTAAAATGAGTGACATTCATTACAATTCATAATCCTGAAATAATCACTGAGTCAGGAAGTTTTTAAAATATTTATCTAAAGATTTAGCAGAGTAATTTACAGAATTGCATGATACTTAATCGCATATCAAGGATGAAGCATAGAATATCAATTATCGATTAATGACGGTCCCTCAGAAAGGAGAAGATAGAGACAGCAGCGCAACTTATAGGTTGCATGTATATTTACCTAAAGTGCGAGAACCAAACCCCTTGGCCAAGGAGTTGGAAAAGTTAGGACCCAGGAAGGATGAAGAACAAAGACCTCCTCCAGGTTCAGGACAGGACCGGTGACCTCTCTACCAACGACGCCTGCGTCGTTCCCCTCTCTGATACTCGACTTCTCCTCGATTCTCCCGTGCCTTCCTTCTAATGGACTCCGCCGCCCCCTCCTCAGGACCTCTCTGGACAGCGGTTCAGTCTGCAATCGATCAGCTTGTCGGTCTGGAGCTTCTGCCTGTCAGCGTCTAGTCTCTCTAATTAACTAATTCTATATCTATTATACCCTTCTATGCCCATGTACCTCCCATTAATGTTGCAAAAATATGGGACCACTATTTCTGATTGGACGGGGACAGGGGGTTGATCCTCACACCATATTGATTTAGTTCAATTTCCTAAAGCCCATTGTTTTAAAATACCGCCCATCACATTTAATACATTTGCTTTATTTCCCACCCGTCTCATGACAAAGTTTATACATTCTTCATGTACATTGTTGCATATTAGTAGGGACATTCATGGGTACAGCAGTGTTGGCCATCAGGTCACGGCCTTGGACGAGGTCCAGGTTGACTTCATCCTTTTCCCTTGGCAGCCATGCAGGACGCATGCGCAAAATCATTGTCTCTCGAGTTTCAGTTCACCAACCCCAGGCCCAATTTACGAACTAATAAAAGTCAAAGAAGAAAATATTAGAATCACAAATAAAATGTTTCACTGTATACCCACTCTTTCTACTCTATTCCCATTTACTTATAAATTCTGTCCCGCATTAATAGCGTTAAGAAAACGACAATTTAATTACAACACGAGAGCAAGCTATAGCACGTGAAAACATTAAGCAGCCATTTTAATACACACTGCGCAGTAGCAGGATTTTCCCACCAAGCAAAGAAAGACGTCACACCACGTGATATGGTTGAGGCATGCGCAGTAAAGTTCCCGCGTTTTAGCGGCCATTTTAGAATAGACAAGCGTTATTTGTTAGTTTAGACACATAGGCAAGCTTCTTTGCTACTTATGTTTGTGTATGCAAGAGTTAGTATGAACAATACAAAGTTTAATAAATTAATATTGTGAGGAGATTGCATCCGAGCAAGTCTCATTTGTGAGTCCTTGCTCCATCAGTACCAACACAGCGGACAACCAACATCCCACCTCAGACAAAGCTGCTGGCTGTGCTGCACCTGTTGGCCTCTGGGACATTCCAACCAACAACCGCCAGAGTTGGAGGAGTCTTACAGCCAGCCCTATCCAAGTTCCTCAAACCTGTCCTGGACGCCATCATCAGCTTGGTACCCCAGTATCTATACTTCCCCCACACTGCGCAGGAACAGCTGGAGACCAAGCAAGGCTTCTACGCCATAGCTGGCTTCCCGCACATGTTGGGGGCAATTGACTGCACACATGTCCTACTTGTGCCCCCTGCCGACACTGCACACAATTACCGCAACAGAAAGCACACGCATTCCATCAATGTGCAGGCAATAGTGGACCACCGGGGACTCTTCACCAATGTTGTCGCCAACTACCCAGGCATTGTTCATGATTCATACATCTTCCGACAGTCAATCATCAAACGGCGCTTCCAGGATGGCACCTACGGAAATGCAGTGCTCGTTGGTAAGTACCAAATGAACAGACCACACACCTCAACTTCACAATCATGCAACTCACAACTCTGGGAATGCACACATTACAAACTCACATACAACATGCCCACCCACCATACACGACAGCACAACGTACTGCGGAAACCTGGGCTAGCCATGTACATGAGCCATCAACGGCATGGCACCTCAGCCACACAATAGCAGTGTGTGGGGAGAGGTGGGAACCAGGCATGTGCGAAGGAGGCAAGTGACCCATGAATGAGAATGCACACAATGCCAAGTGTGGCATGGAAGTGCTGGACAGACTGCAGTATGCAGACCACAGACATATCCATGTCAACATATACTGCTGGTGGTGGTAGTGTTGTGGACAGTGGATGCAACCATGTCACCCCAGCCAGTGGGGAAGGTCTCGGAAATGTAGCTTGTTACGTCCCCCCTCTAAGCGTGTGCGGAGTGGGCTTGCCCGGCGTACGCCAGGCTAGCGTAGGGGTGTGAATAAAAAGCACATAGCCCTGGGCGTGGTTCTCTTCCGGAATGGCCAACGTGGCTGCCAGGGCGGCGCCTCTCACCCCGCCATGAGGCTGACGCTGTGTGCGGCGGTGCCTGCAATCCTGTGCGCCTGCCGCAGCCCAGGCCGCTGGTCCCCGAACCAGTCTCGTCCACCCCTGCGCATCCAGGCCTCACTGCTCACCTGCCGACACCGGCGTGTCTCCAAGAGGGCCCACCACGTGCCGGTGCTAGCTCCAAGTCAGAGGCCCTCGACCTTGGCAGCCTCCTCAGACCATCACGGCCTCCGCGAGCAAGGCTCGCATTACTCCTTTCTCGTTGACGTGCTCCACCGGCATACACAGCGGACAAGTAGGTCACACATTTGGAACTGAGTCTTGATTACTCAATGGCAGAGTACATATATTAATGCAGAGTTCAAATCAGTATACTCACTTCGATGTGGTGCCACCAACTCTGTGCATAGCATTCCGACCACACATGTCTGTGGGCCCTTGCTGACCGCTGCCTCCGGCCTACACTGCTGTCCAGCAGGCCTCACACCAATCCAATACAGTCCGTAATAGGCAGGACACGGCATCGTTGCTGGCTAAACACCCGCTCAGCTCTGGTGCCTCCACCTCCGTCAACCAGGAATCTTCTCCACATGCCATTTCAACACCGTGTGTTAGAGATCCAGGAGGAGCTGGCTGCACAGCGGTTGCCCCGCGCTGACTGCTGCCTCCGCCCCCACTGCGGTCGAGTAGGACACACAATTGGAACTGAGTCTTGATTTGTTCATTGCAGACTTTATATCATTGTACAGGCCTCATCGCAGACAGCATCCCCTTCCGGCTCTGGTGCCACTGACTCTGTGCCACGGGAGTCATGGACACTCTCTGGTTGAACTCTGGTGGCGCCTGAGTCTATGGCCTGGGGGTTGTTTTCATCACCATGTAGCTGATACTGACATTATGGGAAAAAGGAGATTGTAGCATTCAATTCCTCCATATTGCCTGTTTCTGCTTGCTTCTGCCCTCTGCATCATGCCCTGGATGGACACCTTCCACTGTCCCTCGTAACACTCCGCGACATTCTCCTTGGACATCAACGAGGACCCGCTCACCTCTCGTGGCCCTACCTCAGTGCATCGCAAGTCACCGTCCCGATGGCGGTGTGCCTGTGCCGGCCGCTGTGCATCCGGGGCCACCAATTCTGTGCAGCTCAAGTCATGGACCCTTGCAGTTTGTACTTTGAACTTCTGATTGTCTGATCACTGTTGTAGTTGTTGCCAGCACCAACCAACCCCTGAGGGGTGGCTTACACTACCCAACACCCATCCAGCACAGGTGTCACTGGACGTGTGACCCTGGCAATAAAAGGTGCCGGGTGCACGTGCCCGTAGCCAGTTCCACGGATTATCTCAGTGTGTCCATGTGGTCATTATATATGCATGAGGGCCCCGGGCCATACCACATTACATTGTGCTGTGTACAGCGGGCGTAACCTTGTCACCTCAGGCAGTGGGGTAGACCTGGGACATGTAGCTGTGTCGGACCCCCCTGTGAGCGTGGGGGAGTGGACCGGCATACGGCAGTACGGCGTAGGGGTGTGGTCATTCAACACGTGGCTCTGGGCGTGGTTAAGTTTAGGCCTTGCCAAGGACATAACTAATGTGTGTGTCTCAGGTGTAGTGTCAGCGCCACCCGTCACGCAATATACAATGTTGCTATGTAGCATGCACCCCGAGTACGGGCCCAGCCGAGGGGTAAATGAGGGTGTGCAGGCCCGCTCGGGGTCAGGGATCAGACATGCCAACTGTTGTGTGTGTCGATATTTCCGCAGCATAAGCCAAAGGTCTACCCTCAACCGCATGGCGAGTTCAGCCAGGCATGAACTCTACATCTGTGTCCGCCCTGTCCTTACCATAGGCCTACACACACGTGTCCGTCCACCTTCAGCGCACGACATCACTGTGTCGTTGTCAGGCTTGTGGACATGCGCAGACAGGCATGACAATAGTGTGCCGTAGGGGTGCAAGTGATGCAACCGCGCTGCGCACACTGGTGAATATGCTCGGGGGAGGGAGGAGCGGCATTGAGGCTACGTAATACACATTGATGCCGCTCATTTGCAACAAGCAGTACATGTCATGCAGGAATCATAAAGTCACACATATCACACACCAATGAACCAGTGAGCCTGCCAACACATCATGCAGAACCAATTATTGACTCATGTCTCTCTGCACTGTCACAGGTGACCAAGGATATGCACTCTGAGCTTGGATGATGACACCCCTCCGAGCCCCGAACACACAGGCCCAGAGGCAGTACAATGCGGCCCACAAACGCACCAGGGGCATCGTGGAATGCACATTTGGCGTGTTGAAGTCACGTTTCAGGTGCCTGGACGTCACAGGTGGAAGGCTCCTGTACAGCCCAGACATCGTGTGCAAGATGATCGTTACATGTTGTGTGTTGCACAACATATGTGTACGCAGCAAGGCACCATGGCTACAAGTGCCAGATGCACCGGACGATGATGATGAAGATGAGGCAGGTGGACCACACCCCACTGCAGCCGCAGCTGGAATAGCCCGTAGGAACACCATCATTGACAATTTTTTCACATGAGCACGTCACATTGTGACAGTCCTTGGCAGTAATGGGACAGTACAAAATGACCACAGGCACAGCATGTGCAAATAAATGCATTCAAAAAACACATTCCCTGAGTGCATGTCACTCATCTGTACAGGCACATAACTCAGACAAGTGTGAGTGCGACATGTATTGCTGACAATTTTATGATTTGTTCATGGATGGTGGTTGTGTCACCTCTGTGCAGAGAGGCTGTTTAGGGTGTCACGTATTCGAACTGCCAGTTCTGTGCGCCGCAGTTAGTAGGGAATCCCACTCTTCGGCGTTTCACATGTGTCCAAATTCATTCCATTTTGGCTGCCATTTGTGTCCTACAGGTGACAACAGGGCTCCTTTTGGGGTCAGATATGTACCACCATGATGCTGGGATGCCCCCTGTGACTCAAGTCCCACAACATGGGCAACATGTACGTAAGTGGGAGTCACTGCCCCTACATTCGTCCACGCTTTCATAATTGATTGATCATGGTCATGACACGTCTGTGTGCAGGAGGGAAGCTTGTCCCTCTGCAATGTGAGGGGGAGATGCGGTTTCACTGTGTGTTACATGCATGTTTCAGCATTGGCGCAGTTTACATGCAGACTGCATGTCAATGTACATTGTGACTGTGAGGAGATGCCTATTTGATGCGGGACAATGGTCATTTGTTCTATGTCACGGATGTGGGGTTGTGCTCATACATTGTCATCTCACCGTTTTTTTACTCTGCTTTTATGGTGCATTTTCCTGCATGAAGCGTGGGAATTGCAGACCTCTCGCTGGTTATCGCTGATTTTTGTATCGCGATTGGCCTCATCGCTACTATTTTCGCGTTCGTGTTTCGCGTTTTTTCTGCGTCGCGTTAGTTTTAACACGTTCATTTGATGCGTTATCGTGGGACTATCGCATGGGGCCGCCGTGTTGTGAATACCACGTTAACACAGAGTTATTTTCCCGCAATAGACTGCGATGTGAAGAGTTGCGTTAAGCTAATTTTGCGGTAGTTATCACACGTTCTTGAGAATATGCCCCTAAGAGTACAACTAATAAATGCAGTCTCAGTTTCGCAAAAGCAGCCTTGGAGCAACAGGGGGTGCATAGATGTTACAGTTTCAATCCGGTGTCGCTCCTCAATGCCCTATATTCCACCAACTACTGAGCCACAGAATGGATGACCGTTGGTTTCTTGCTACTGCAGTGAGGATCTGGTGTTAGGTTGCGATCTTGCAGCTATCCCATCACACTTAGGAAATGGATCATCAGAAAGCTCAAGGTCCTTGGAGAATAATCATGGAGGCCCCAAGCACTAATTTCTTTTAACAAAGAGGTGTGATGTACTAACCCAAAACGAGAAAATAATAATTAACATATTAGATAAATTATAAAATAATTAATATGAGGAAAGCATTAAACACGAAAGCCCCCCGTTTTACGCAGAAATGCACTTTGCTTCCCTGAATGTCGGTTTATTCACAAGGCAACATGCCATAGATTAATTGTACCAATTCCTGATTGGTTGTGGTTCTTCATCCATTTAATTTAAAGCAATCAGGATAAGTTCAGTAGTGTTAGGTATTCCTATTGTTGGGTATACCAGCTTGATCTCAATGCCAAAATTTCCACCCGTAGCATTACACAAGCATCTGCAGTAAATTTCGGGCTTTTATGGCAGTCACAAAGGACCACTCAAGGAAGACTATGAGAGTTATAGATGCCCTGAGTGTGCCACAAAGAATTACCACCATGTGGATAGTTCTCTTTATTAATATGTAACAAGTGTGCATTTACACATCTAAAAAAATGTTTCTCGACAGAAAATATTTTCCGCAATCGAGAAAAACTTCTTCTTAAATTTGCGACTTTTCTCTTCTGATTCCCAACCAAGGAAATTCTCCTACAATTTTCTTTGACAGGAATACATATGTGTAAGAAATTGGGTTTCTGGTTGTCAGAGGTATTCACTCTGTCCAAGCAGGATCCACCATCCTAGTGAGGGTAAGCTAGATTAACACCATAACTTAGCCTGTGCTCACCCTCTAGTAGCTTGGCATGGAGCAGGCACTCTTAACTTAAGAGGCAATGTGTAAAGTATGTGTGCGATACCAAAGGGGATGATGGACGGAGCGTTAGAGCAAATCAAACACTCACCCCCAGTCAACTGATCTGGGTTTAATCCATCATCATTCTTTAGCTCACTCCACCACCCCAGTTCAGACATGGCCATATGCAAATCAGTCTGACCCTGTGCAACACTTCAAACAGTAACACAGTGAAAACACCACAAAAAGATCCCACACCAGTTTAGAAAACTGGATTATGATTTTATAAATAAAACAAGACCAAAACAACAAAAATCCAATAAGTAGAAGTCAAGATATGAATTTTTAGAGAATGAAAGTAAAATTGGGCTTAGATGCATTAGGCGCATATGGGGGGTTATCTGGTCATGCTGGACTGGGGAAAAGTCAAGAGTTCAGACCGACTGCAATGGAACATGGGCCAGTTATATGAGCCACGCTAGGCCTGCGGAGCAAAAGTACCTCGATCCTGGTCACTACAGCGAGATGCGGGGTGCAGCCAAGTGATGCATCGGTGTCAATCCTGTAGTTGAGTTACTGCATCGATTTTCTCAATGCAATGATGGCGATGTTGTGGTTCTGAAGACAAAGTGTGGATCTGAGATGCCTCAGTTCCGATGGTGATGCGCTGGTTCCAAGTGCAATGCTCTGGTTCTGTTCCTGCAACAACAGCGATGCGTCAATTCTGCTTCACACAGCAGTGTATGCATTGGTTCTACTAGTGCAAGCACCTGTATCCTTTTCCATTGGACCAGGCACAGGAGCAGGGGGTAAGACTTCAAATTCCCTGAGTCATAAAACAGGAGGCACGCTAGCATACCTTGGAGATCACTCTTGGTTCAAGTCAAAGAATCCAGTTCTTCCTCAGAAAGGCAGAGGGTAGCAGGCAGCAGGGCAGCACGGCAGAAAAGCAGTTCTTCCAGAGCAGCAGTTCAGCAGAGTGGCAGTCTTTAAAGCAGCACAGCAGTCCTTCCTCCTGGCAGAGTTTCTTCAGAGGTCCACTAGTGTCTGATTTGGTGGAGTCAGAGGCCCAGTATTTATATCCAGTTGTGCCTTTGAAGTGCAGGTGTCTTCAAAGAGGGGCTTTGAAGTGCACAGAGGTCCTCCCTCCCAGCTCTGATTCTAGACTCACTACAGGGGGTATGCAGCCTTTTGTGTAGGGACAGGACATTGCCTATTCAGATGTAAATGCCAGCTCCTCCCTCCCATCCTGCCCAGAATGACCCATCAGGGTGTGGATGGCTACTCAGTCGCACCTAACCTTCTTTTGTGTATGGCTGTCTAGAGGGAATGCACAAAGTCCAGTTGTCACCCACCCCGGATGTTTATTGGAGACAGGCTGCAGGCACACAGAGCTGAGAGCAGAGAAATGTCATCTTTCTAAAAGTGGCATTTCTAAAATAGTAATGATAAAGTCAACTTTGCCAGCAAAGGGATTTTATCATTGCCATTTCAATGATATGAAACATGACAGAGCTACTCCTTCTCAATCAGGAATTACAGCTTTAAGTGTAATAAGGAATTTCCACTGTTAACCTATGAGAGTGGTAGGCCTCATAGTAGTGGAAAACTGAATTTGGGTGTTTTTCACTACCAGGACATGCAAATCTTAACAGTACATGCCTTACCTTTTAATTTCACAGCACCCTACCCTATGGGTTTCCTAGGGCTTACCTTAGAGATGACGTATATGTAATAAAAGGGGAGTTTTACGACTTGGCAAGGGGTATTAAAGGCCAAATCACTTCACATATAGGCTTTGCAGTGTCAGGCCTGAGAGATATTTAAAGTGCTACTTGTGTAGATGGCACAATCAGTGCTACAGGCCCACTAGTAGCGGTTAATTTATAGGCCCTGGGCACATGTAGGGCACTCTACTAGGGACTTATAGATTAATTAAATATGCCAGTTGTGGATAAGTCAATCAAACTATGTTTAGGGGGATGCACATGCACTTTAGCACTGGTTGGCAGTGGTAAAGTGCTCAGAGTCCTAAGGCCAACAAAAAAATACAGCAAAATTGGAGGCAAGCAGGCAAAAAATTCAGGGAAAGACCACTTTAAGGCTGTCAGGTCTAACACGTCTCCCTCAGCTGTAAGTGGGGAGAGATACCCAACTTCTTGGGAGATCTCATCACTAAGGTGGGGGAACTTGGAAAGACAATCAGCACTGGCGTCGACCACTCCAGGTCTGTGTTCCACCTTAATGTTCATTCCCTGTAGAGAGGTGTACCACCTCAACAATTTTGGATTCTCACCCCTCATTTGCATTAGCTACCTGAGGGGCCCGTAGTTTGTCTGAATCAGGAAGTGAGTCCCAAACAGGTATGGTCTCAACTTCTTCAGTGCCCAGACCACAGCAAAGGCTTCCCTTTCAATAGAACTCCACCTCTGTTCCCTGGGAAGTAACCTCCTAGACATGATAGCCACAGGTTGGATAGGCCCTCATCATTTAGCTGTGATAAAACTGCCCTATGCCATGTTCTGAGGCATCTGTTTGAACAATGAATTCCCTGGAAAAGTCAGGGGTCTTGAGCACAGGGTTGTGCACATGGCTTCAGTGGCGGCTCGCCGAGGGAGTACTGCGGGGCGGTGTGGCGGGCAGGGGAGGGGCAGGGTGGGGGTAGTGAACTCGGACATACGACAGACAGAACTCAGAGGGAGTTCTGTCCATCGTAAGTCCGAGTCCACTACCCCCACCCTGGCCCTCCCCGCCCCACTGCCCTGCAGCACTCTCTCGGCGAGCCGCCACTGCATGGCTTGCTTTAGGGAGTCGAATGCTTTTTGGGATGCCTCTGTCCAAATCACATTTCTGGGCTGCTTCTTCAGAGTCAGCTCTTCCAAGGGAGCAACAATGGTGCCATATTCCTTGACAAACCTCCTGTAGTACCCTGTGAGGCATAAGAAGGCTCTCATCTCAGTTTGGGTTTTGGGGGGCTCCCAAGCCATGTTAGTCGCTATCTTGTTCTAAAGGGGCTGCACCTTATCTCTGCCCACTGGGTGTCCTAAGTGCACCACAGACCCCAGTCCTATCTGGCACTTACTGGCCTTGATAGTCAGGCCTTCCTGTTGCAGGGCCTGAAATACGTACTGCAGGTGTAAAAGGTAGCCCTTCCAGCTGCTACTGAAGACAGCTATGTCATGCAAGTAAGCAGCACTGAAGGCCTCCATACCATCCAAAACCTGTTTTACCAGCCTCTGAAAGGTGGCAGGGGCATTCTTTAATCCAAAGGGCATCAATCTGAATTAATAGTGGCCCTCTGGAGTGGAGAAGGCTGCCCTCTCCTTGGCTTCTTCAGTTAGGGCACTCTGCCAGTATCCTGAAATAAGGTCAAAGCTTCTCAGGAACTGAGCCTCCTCTAACCTGTCAATCTGCTCATCAGCCCTGGGATGGGATGAGTATCAGTCTTTGTGACTGAATTTAGCCCTCTGTAATCTATACAGAACTTGAGTACTGGTGTAGTTCCCCGTGGGGCATCTTTTGGTACCAGCACCACAGGGCTGGACCAGGGGCTACTGGAGGGTTCAATCACCCCAGCTCCAGCATCTTAAAAGCCTCATGTTTGATGCTGGTGCTCACTTTATCAGACAGCCTGTATGTTTTTTTCTTGACAGGGAGGCTGTCTCTTGTGTCCATATCATGGGTACCCACAGGGGTAGTCCCAGGAGTGAGGGAAACAGAGAGGAGAATTGCCCCAGCATCTGACGACAGTCCCTCTGCTGTTCTGAAGTCAGTGTAGAGGAGAGGGTCACGCCTGCCACTGACTCGTCCTTCTCTTTGGAGGATAACAGATCAGGGAGAGATTCACTCTACTCTTCCTCCCCTCCATCTGTCACCAGCAACAGGGTGACCTCAGACCTCTCAAAGTGTAGTTTGAGATGGTTGATATGGAGCACCCTGCGTCGGTGCCTGGGGGTCTTGAGGACCACCAGATATGTGACCTATCTCATAGGTAGGCCTGGGCAGTGAACTCCGCTCCGTTCGCGGAGTTTGCTGAGTTTTCTGCACTCCGTGCTCTGCGGAGCTCACAGAGTGCAGAAAACTCTGCTCCGCGTAGTGCAGCAGAGTTTTTTCCCTGTTCGCACTCGTGAACGATAAGTTCGCGAGCGTGAGCTGCTGCTCATGTAGAATTTCTACCCGAGCAGCAGGAAGACCAGCGCAAACGGCAGTTCGCACTGCACTCTGCCACTTGCGGAACTCCATGGATTTTTTTGTCACTTCGCGGAGTTCCGTGTAGCGAAACTCTGCAAACTACGCCCAGGCCTGCTCATAGGGCCCAGTCCAGCAGTCTTGGAGAGATATGGGCTCCATCACCCACACTTTCTGCCAGGCTGTAATTCGAAAGAGGTAGCTGTTTGGTTGTACCACTGTTTCGTTACCTCCTGGCTGGCCTCTAAGTTGTCAGAAGCTTGCTTCCACAACTTGGCCATCCGGCTCCTGAAGACTAGCATGTAGCTAACTACATCCTGGGTAGGTTTCCTGGGAGCCTGCTCCCACCCTTCCTTCACCAGACTGAGAGGTCCTGTTACAGGATGACCATACAGAATCTCAAAGGGGCTAAATCCAACCTCTTCTGTTGTACCTCTCTGTCACTAAAGAGAAAGTATGGCAAGAGAATGTCCTACTTATGCCTCAGGCAGGTCCTTGATCATGCCTTTGACGGTCTTGTTGAATCTCTCAACAAGCCCATTGGTTTGTGGTTACTAGATGGTGGAGAATTTGTAAGTAACCACACACTCCTTCCACATTGATTGCATATAATGAGATACCACTTCCTTTGGGAAACCCACTCTGGTAAAAATCCCCAGAAGGACCTTAGCCACTGCTGGTATATTTGCCCTGCTCAGAGGCATGGCCCCTGGGTATCATGTGGCATGGTCCACCAGTACCAGGATAAACCTGTTGCCAGAGGCTGTCTGGGGATCCATGGGCCCTACAATGTTGATATTCACCCTTTCAAATGGGGTGCCAATGACAGGCAAGGGTTTAAGGGATGCTTTCAGCCTCTGCCCTGTCCTCCTGCTGGCCTGGCAGGCCAAGCAAGTTTCACAGAATGTATCTGAGGGAATTTTCATCCGGGCCAATAAAAGTGGGGAGTTTCGTATCAATGGGGTAACCCGAAAGACCACTGGACTCGGGTAAATAGTGGTACACAAAAGATAGTCACAGTGGAAATTATTCACAATGTATCTGCAACCAATACATGGTCTATATACAAGGAATATGACAACACCAAATGGCTCATTCAATAAATGATTATGATTTAATAAATATCACAAAAATTGTCATCATAGATCATAGACTCAAAAATTGTGAACTGAATATCACATTTAACATTTAGTAAAAACAGGTGCATACAGCGTGAAGTGATAGGTGCGTAGTTAGGATAAGTGAAAGTGATGTGCCGGGGGAAAGGTGGTGCATATATATACATCAATATACAATAATGATAACCTAACCTGCCAAATTACTGGCAAACCATACAAATGCAAAATCATAAACAAAAGATGCAGATATAGATCCTCTGTCATCCAGGTTTGATAAGTGAAGGGAAGGAGATGTCGACGTTTCGACCCCTATAAAAACCAGCAGATTTGACGTCTTGGAGGTGGGGTCTTCATCAGGACCAACGGGGAAGGGGGAAGGGAAGCGAAGGGTATATGAATAAATATATGAATAAGTATATTGATAAAATGTGGAATAATGAGGAAAAACGATGAGAAAATAAAATTGAACAAAATTTGATTACTATGGTGGATGAGTATTACTTTGGGATACCAATGCGTATACGGCTGTGCAACCCGCGTGACCTGCTAAACCAGCGGCCCACCACTTTTGAATGAACAGGCCTGGTAACCATCTAGTCCTGCCCCAGATTTCCTTCCAGGGTTATTTCATGACCCAGCTCCAGTAGGAAAGCCCGGTATCATTGGGGAATGACCAGTGCCCTTTGTTGCCCCATGCTCAGGTGCCTTAGGCTCACTATACATGAGGTTTCCCGCCCCGTAAATGTGGTGATTTTCAGAGGCATCACCTGCTACCTGGGCTTCGGCCTATTGCCTAATGCCCTCCAGGGTTGGGCACTCTCTCTGCGCCTTACAGAACTCCTCTCTTGTGGGTCCCCCCTCTAATTGCCATCCAGCAAGTTCAGGCAGGTCACCAAGGGCATCAATGTCCTCCTCAATGGGCTCTGGGCGGCCTCCTCTGTTGCTCCATCCACCTCAGATGGGAGACATTCAGGGCCTGGTTTCCCATGTCCCCTGACCTTCCCTCTTTTGGTAGCTGTCTGGGCTATTCTTCCAAGATCTAGACCTCCTTGACTCCCTTCCTGGACAGCCATAAACCTGGTGGTAGCACCACTCAGGCAACCCTAACACTTCCAGGTGTGACTTAAGCTCCACTTCCTTCAAGGTAGTCTGCTCAAGATCATTCCCAAACAAACAGTCCACTGGCATGGCAGGGCTCACAGCAACTCTCAGAAGACCTGAGACCAGCCCCCCCCCCACTCAAATGGAATAAGGACCACTGGATGGTGACCATCATGGTTGTCAGCCACCATAACCTCGTGGAATCCATTGGGTATAACTTGCTCTGGGGACATCAGCTGACTCCTTACCATAGTCATGCTGGCTCCTGTGTCCCTCAGAGGCTCAACAACTTTCACATTGATGGTAACCCTACCATATATACTTTGCATTAATGGAAGGCACATGGGTTTTAGGAACCATCTCAGTGTCACCCAGGGACACTATGGTAACCTCACTGAGCTCCCCCCACTTACTGGGACAAACTCCTCCCCAAGCAATATGCTTACCACTCCCGGTGTCGTACCTCCACTGAGAAGTAGTGTTCTTTTTGGGCACTTGGGATCCCCTTTGTAATGCCCATATTCAAAGCGTTTGGGATTCTTTGGCTGACTCTTGTCAGGGAAGCTCTGTTTCCGAGGCCAAATTGGGATGAGATCCTTTCCCCTTGAATTATAATGGGGGCCTCGAGAGAACTCCTCCTCCCTTCCCTACTTCTGGTTGGAACCCTGACTGCCCTTTTGGTAGTCCCCCCAGATGCCTTCTTGGACACTCTGGTGCTAACCCAGATGTCCGCCTCCTCAGCAAGCTTCCTGGGGTCAGTCAGTTTGCTATCAACCCATTGTTGGCCTAGCTCTGGAAAACAAATATCTAGCATATACTCCTTCAAAATCAAGTTGTACAGCCCAGAATAATCATCAACCTTGCTGCCCCTCAACCAGCCATTTAGAGCTTTGCTAGCATAATCAAGAAAGTTCACCCATGTTTGTGAAGAGATTTGTGGCTGCCCTTGAACCTCTGTTTATACTTCTCAGGGGTAAGCCTAAATGTACTGACTAGAATTACCTTTATGGAGGTGTACTGTGTTTGATCCTCTACATCTAGTGTCAGAAATCTATCCCTTCCAACTGTGGGCATGTGTCCTCACAAACTACCCCCAGGACTCCTCAGGAACCTTTTGCACCCTTAGAGCCACCTTATATGCAGAGAACCACTTGTGAATGTCCTCATATTCACACAATTGAGTACCAAATCCCTTGGGATGCAAACTCTCCCTTCTCCAGCAGACACTGCAGGTACACTGCCACCACTACTGCTGGACTCCACTCGCATGGCTTTAATGTGCAGCTCTCTAAAACGTAGCTCATGGGCCATCCTCCTCTGCCCCATGGCAAGCCTTTCTCCTCTAGAGCTTGCTCCTTCTCCAACTTGGCAAGCATTTTCTCTTTCTCAATATTTGCAAGCTCTAGTTTTAGGATCCTCTCCTCCCTCCTGCCCCCTAGCTTCTCTTGGGACAGGTTCCTGGATGGCACACTGCTCCCTGCACATGGAATGGACTTCCAGTCCTGGGAGGATGTACCCTCCCTCCCCAGCAGGTATTGTTCTAACTCTTCCTCGGATCTTTCTTCCTCATTATCTGTGTGGTTTTGGCGAGTTTCTGCCCATGCTCTCAAAGCTGTTTGGAGCTCTGATTTCTTAGCACTCCCCTTTGTAAACAACCTATTCTCTTGGCAGAATCCCTTGAGCTGGGCCACAGGGTAGATCTCTAGGTTGGCCAGCTCAAACTCCATCCTGTCAGACGCAACAGAAAAAAATGGGAATAGGAAACACAACTTTGAAAAAATTGAAAAGCTCAATTAGGGAGAATTGTCTCCAATTGGTCTAGATATAGAGAAGTACTGTACATCAAGGCACTGTACAAACACAGGTCCTATCCTTACCGCTGATCACCAATGTTAGAAATTGGGTTTCTAGTTGGCAGAAGTATGTACCCAGTCCAAGCAGGATTCGCAATCCTAGTAAGGGTAAGTCAGATACACACCATAAATTAACCTGTGTTCACCCTCTGGTAGCTTGGCACAGAGCAGGCAGGCTTAACTTAAGAGGCAATGTGTAAATTGTTTGTGCAGCACTTCAAACAGTAACACATTTTTAAACACAACAAAAAGACTTCCCCCCAGTTTAGAAAAACAAAACAACAAAAGTCCAATAAGTAGAAGTCAAGATATGAATTTTTTAAAAATACAAGTAAAAATAGCCCTTAGAAGCAATATTCGCCTATGGGGTTATCTGGTCGCACTGGACCAGGGCAAAATCAAGAGTTCAGGCCGACCTCAATCGAGTGTGGGCTGGGCACAGGAGCCACTCAAGGCCTGCTGAACAAAAGTACATTAATCTTGGTAGCAACAGCAAGATGAGGGGTGCAGCCAAGTGAAGCGTCGGTGTTGATCTCGCAGTCGAGGTGATGCGTCAATTTTCTCAATGCAATGATGTTGATGCAGTGGTTCTGAAGACTAAGCGCCGGATCCGAGATGCGTTGGTTCTTGTTTACGTGTACAGGAAATACTTTAAAAAAGAAACCTCTGGTGGCATAATGCTTTTATATTTTTTAGGTATAAACGTTTATCATAGTATAGAGCTGACCACAAATCATATCTTTGTATTCAGGCTAGCAGTAAAATATACTATCATGAAATATTAATACTATACCTGTAAACATAAAATTAAACAATAATAGATGCAAAATAGAAAAAAAAGGAAAATGGGAAAATACATGAAATAAAATTATAAAAATGAAAATGAAAACGGAGATACCTAAAATTATGGTAAATTGATATATCAAATATATATGCTGAAAGCATAATTTAACTCAGATTAAATATGTAGAGAGGACTATAAAGATGTTAATTATAAATGTAATGGGAATAAAACCTGGAAGATTTTTGAGACCTAGACATAATTTTTGCAAACTTTTGTGACTTATGAGAAATACACTTTATTGGCATCTTGAGCAACTCTTCTGTGGGAGGATATACCTTGCATACACAAGTTACATGAGCTAACAACAGGAAACTGCTTCAAGGAGAAAATGTCTTGTTCAAGGAGATAATTATTCTCTGCGGCACTATTTTTTACAAGAACAGTTTCCTGTGAGCACAAAATGAGTAATATTTTGCACTGAGTGATATGACAAATATTTTGGACATTTTGCATACCACAAAATTACGGACGTAGGCAAGATTATGTCAGAGCAACAAATGTTTAGCAAAGACCTACATAAAACTCCAAGTATGGATGCCAAAACAAATGGGAAAAAATGATCATCTTTCCATGTTGCATAAGAAATGTTTTTTCAAAACAAATGCAAGAGATGACATTTCCTCTAATCAGCAGTCAATTGACACATTTGTTGACACTTTCCAACTTCTTAGAAGTAATGATGTGATCATTAATGAAATGTCATCGATGACATCTATTCAATGAGTTAATATGTTCTCTTGATGCAAGCTGATTCACATTTTCCAAAGCTGTATCTCTACATGGCATTTGATCAAAATGTCCTTGGTAATGGCTGAGAAGCTTTGCATCTCATATAAGAAGAGTAAATCCTTCGGATTCACTTTCAAGAGCTTTAATGGAGGCTAAGTGCCTCTCATCATATTTGTTTATTGAGGTTATATTGGTCACAAATTTAAAGTGCTTTTTGAAATATGCACTAGATAAGAGAGCCAAGATATTACCAGAATTAGAGATCTAAGTGTCTCTTCAAAAGCACTCATATGTTTTTTCTAGGGAAGAAACATTGTTGTCAGAATTACATTTGTATATGGTAGAGGCATCAGGTTTGAAGCAGGAAGGCGGAATTAATAATTTGGACAGCATATTTTGTCATTTCTACTCAAAACTGGCACTTTTAATGATAACAAACTCTTAACTGTACTATTAAAATTCCAAAACTTGCTTGCAGGAAGCTGATTGAATTTTCTTAAGCGATTGAAGGATAAAAAAAATGTCTTTTAATTGCCTGATCTTAGGTGAAAGTACATTTTTTTGTGTCCATGTTTGTCATTTTAGTCCCTCATTATGAGCAGCAAAGGTTTGGAAGAGATAATGATTACATCACTAAATTCAAAAATAAGGGTGATTGGAGCGTTTTGAAGGCAATTAATATGATTTGCCCATGAAATGGACATAACATCAGATGTTGGTGCTTAATGCACCAACATGCACATGATCCAGTTTTCACTATGCAATATCCTTCTTTTATCTTCTGGCAGATTTGAGTTGCTGAAATTCAAAAGGGGTTGTGTTTTTATTGTTGCTGGTAATAAACAGGTATAATAAAAAATGCAACAGTACTGTCCCAAAATGTGGAATACCAGAAGTTATCACACACATCAGTAGTTATTCATTCACTCATAATGATGACCCAAGTCTTTTTCTAAGAAAAAGGTGAGTTAATATTTTCACTTTCATCAAATATGAGAAAATGTTTAACAAGTTACTTTAACTTTTGTTAACAATTGAGATTGAAGGGTAAGCATATTAACTGTGTGGAAAAACTCTAGAGGAAAATTTGAGAAAGCTTCTTTTTCAGTGAGATCCAATTAGGAGTTTCAGAGCCATGCACAGACTAGCAATGAAAAATATCAATGATCTGTGATATTTTTAAGATCTGGTAACCTCTTTTAATTGTAGCTATCCTATGTTTCCTGAAAGATAAGACTTATTTACATTGTGGACTGCAAACTAAACTTTAAAGTAGTTTTTCCTATGTTCTGTAAAACAATTTAGAACATTGGAATGTTTAGATCCTCTTTGAAGACAATGGAGTAGCTCACAGCTTATAATGGCTGGTATAAGCCTTCTGCTTCAACATTTAAAATTTGTGTCTTTCTGTTTCTCCCTTTCTAATTTAGAACATTCTCCCGTCAGTGGGTGAAATGCTCTAATAGCCTCATAGTTCTCCGACCCAGGCTGTACCAGCTGGGAAAGGCCCCTACACTCTACTAAGTGCAATACAACTGATATTTAACTGCCAGTATGGAAATTCTTAACAACACATTATCTGTGAACAATAGCAACAATAGTTTTTAAATTTCATATGAGCCTACAAGAATTATTTTAATTGTTGTACTAATTATAATAGCACTTGCTAATGGAAAGGGGAGAGGTGGTATCCTTATTTAGTATCTTGTACTAGAATCTATTGATAGCAACCCACTCTTATAGATGGGAGCTTTGAAATAATCAAATAAAGTCCAACCGAGTTTTACAAAATGAACCACCAAGAAAAATCCTCTTAGATCTTCATTTAGATAAACCCAACCCATGATATCAAGAGTATTTCCATCATCCAAACTCACTTGTACAAACTGATCCAGTCTATTTCTATCAGCACAATCAAATCCACCATCTGCCTTATATAATTGGCTCTAGTTCTTTTTATACTTCACCCTGAATGGTCTCTTTGCACTAATTATTTAGTTAGTGATAAACCGCTAGATGTCCAGACTTTTGTAAGCAATTTCATATTCAGGTCAAAGATATAGGCCCGTATCTGCTGTATTCTATGAAACAAGACACCACATAAGAGAGTTAGCAAATGTACGACTTGGAGGAGATGGAAAACAGGGCAGTGAAGACTACAATCATGGAGGACGATAGCTTCCAAGGTTGGGTCCAAAACATGCTGTCCCAGTCACCTGAGAACTGGGACTTGACTTCTAATTCAGAGTGGGGAGAGCAACTATAAAGAGGTAGTGTACACTAAGGATGGTGTCTGGCAACATCGCTTGTTTCAACTCTTTTATTTGACGCTTTAGTTTACCCTAGGCCTGAGCACAATTTTAATTACACTGGAGCAAAGGGAGTAATTTGGTAACTCCGCATTACTCTTGTGACACGTGAATACTGATTTTACTGCCATAACACCATGTTGCGTAACCGATTCTACTTTTCAGGGTAAATAGGACTGCGAGAAGCATTGAAACAACATTATAGTGCTCACGCTCGTGTTCATCTTTTGGCAAGCACAATCAGACTATTCAGTGGTCTTTTGAACACAAGTGGCAGTTCTTTAACACTGTGGTCACCAGTCAGCATTTTGGGTAAATATTTTACTCGAGCAGCTGAAAAATCAACTTGAAATTTATTTTTGAGTTGATATTTTTT
Source organism: Calotriton arnoldi (assembly GCA_963921515.1). Lineage (NCBI taxonomy): Eukaryota > Metazoa > Chordata > Amphibia > Caudata > Salamandridae > Calotriton > Calotriton arnoldi. The sequence continues at coordinate 156,206 of CAWUFW010017586.1, forward strand.
TGGAACTGACTCTTTGGGTACTTATTTTTGCGTGAAATGCACTTTAAACATTATTTTTTTAACAGAAAGGAAGTGCCCTAGAGACTGGGAGGCTACTGTATATACAGTAGTAATGTCCTCTTTCTGGCCTGAAGCCTCCTTCCTCTGCTTTGTCCAACCCTTGGTCACATTTGATTTGGATTTTGGAGGGAAAGCACCACTCTCACTCTTTGTCTGAAATCTCTATTTTATCCACACCATTGGAAACTAACTTTTGGGAAAAACTAAGGGCCCGATTAGGATGGCGGGCAGACGAAAACCTGTCGCAGACGCGACCGCCCGACAGGCTGTCGGCGGTCCCGCAGTAGGCATTAGGATGCGACCGCCCCCACAGCAGTCACAATGCCTATATTTTGCATTGTGGCGGGTGCTGCTGGCTGCAGCACCCACCGCAATGCAAAAAAGGGACACCGTACATATGCCTGCACTCCGTGGCAGGCACCTCATGGTGCAGGGATCTGTAGGGGGGCACGATGGTGCCCCCCAGTGCCCACAGCTTAGGGCCAGGGTGGATGGGGGGCCCGCTATGGGCCCAAAAGGCCTTTCCACCTGCCTGTTCATGGCGGGTTAACCACCATGAACAGGCGGGTGGAAAGGGACATCATAATCCCTACAGCGGTGCCTCATAGGCACTGCCACCGTTGTATAGAATGCGAGGCCCTCCACCGCACCAGCAGGCTCAAGGAGCCCATTGGATGCGTGGCGGTCAGGCTTTTCGACCACCAACCTTATACCGCCATTATAAAATGGAGGGTGGAAAACATGCAAACTATGGCGGTGAGACCGTCACCGACAGGCTGTCGGTGGCGGTCTCACCTTCATCTTAACCGGCCCCTAAGTAAGTCAAATGCAGCACATTGTGTTTGAAGAAGGGCATGCACCAGTATTTTTTATTCCTTGTTGTTTCTTTTTTTATTTTATGTCATTGTTGGTGGGTGGCCTGAAGTTTGTACTAGAGTGGGGAGGCATGTGGGATTAACTTTTTTTAAGGGGAAATGTTTACACTTTTTGATGGTGCTGGACTGGTGTTAAATATACTCTTACTCCATTTACTTGTGTGGTTTTGTGAAATGTGTACCAATTTATCATTTTAGTGTGATGTTGTTTTATTGTTTATTTATTTGTGTTTGTGGCCAAGTGTAGTACAAAGTTGTTATTTTTATTATTTATTTTTATTTTTGCATGGCTCCTCCTGCCTCCCGTCAAAGCCCCATGGTCCCAGGTGGGGCATCAGGAATTATTTAAAGTGTTTTCTTTTTTTTGCCTACCTCCCATAGAGTCCCATGCCCCCTGGTGGGTTACCAGCAATTATTAAATGTATTTATTAAGATTTTTGCCTGCCTCCCATTGAGTCCCCATGATCCCTGGTGGGGCCTCAGCAATTATTTAATTTACTGTTTTCGATTTTTGCATGCCACCTATAGAGTCCCCATGGGCCCTGGTAGGGCGCCAGTAAATACCTGATTTATTTACTATTTTTTCCCAGCACCCTCTTCCTCTTATTGGGGTGCCATGGCTCTGAAGTGACACAAGGTAACCCGTTCTGTGTAATGTCGTCATGTGAAAATAGTTTTTGCATGTTTTGGGTACACTATTGTTACGCATGTGAGATGATGATCATGATTCTTTTTGTTACTTTGGCTATATTCTGATTGCCCCCGTTTCACAGATTTTTTTCATTGCTTTGCTTGCAGGTGCACAAGACATAACACATTGTGCTTTTACAGAGAGATGTCTGCGCAGGAATTAGCTGACAGTCACACCCGAGTCCTATGGTAAGTGCGTCTGCTCCTAATACTAAGTCGCAACTGCTAGGGAAGAAGATGGACTCAAAGAAAGAGGTTCCTGTCATTGGCATGGCTAGTGGGGAGGTGACAAAGAAGCCGGTTGCCACCACTGGCATCAAATCCTCATCCTTTTTCAGGAATCGTGACATTCCTGCTGCACCCTCCTCTGAACAGAAAGAGACTGGGAGGATCACACTTGCATCAACAGCACAAAAAACCTAAAGCCATGTCTCTCAGAACTGCAGTGATTGCAGTTATGAAGAACAGTGAATCTGAAATGGAGTTGTCTCTGCCGCAAATTGAATCAATGTAGGAAAGTTGACGACAGGAGATACAGTCTGCAACAGATCTTCCAGAGGTAGGAACAGAGCAGGAGGTTGAGGTTCCTGCTGAGCAAGATGCTGTTGAGAAGACTGCTCTTCCTCCATTGGCTTCACTATCTCAAGCAAGGAAAATAAACAGTACTCCACCATCTTCTCCAAGCCCCCCTTTTGATGATCTTGACATGGACTGGATCCTGGCTGAGAGACAAGGGAAAAGAAAGGTTTCTGAAAACCTTACACATGAGGAAAGTGGTGATGATGATGATGATGAGCCAGTGATCACTTGTGTGGGTAGAGGCACAGAAGTACGACTCACCTGTATTCAAACTGCTCAGAGGTATGTGGTTCCACCAACACTGTTGGTTCTCATATTTGCAAGACCCCAAAAATCTGCAACGACAACCACCACCCCCTGCCACAGTCGCAGCACACCCTACAGAAAGGCAAACAACACAACCACAGTTCTGCAGTGTTAAAACTGGCCCTTTTTGCAGGGTTATCCCCAAACATTTTGCTTCTTCCTCCTATTTTTTCCTGACCTGTGTTTGTTGGCTATAGGACTCTCAGCACTTTACCACTGCGGATCAGTGCTAAAGTGCATATGCTTTCTGTGTAAATTGTTATTGTGATTGGTTATCGCTGATTGGAATATTTGTTTTACCAGTAGGTCCCTAGTAAAGTGCACTGAGTGTGCAAGGGCTGGTAAATCAAATGCTACTAGTGGGCTTGCAGCACTGATTGTGCCACCCACATGAGTAGCCCTGAAAAGATGTCTCAGGCCTTCCACCGCGGTGCCTGCGTGCAGTTTGTTAACTGTCATGCGACTTGTCAAGTTCACCCACTTGCCAGGCACTAACCTTCCCTTTTCTTACATATAGGGCACCCCTATGGTAGGCCCAAGGTACCCCCACCATGGGCAGGGTGCAGTGTATGTGAAAGGTAGGACATGTACTGGTGTGTGCAACATGTCCTGATAGTGAAATACTGCCAATTTCGTTTTTCACTATCTTGCCCCATAGGACAGAATGGGGAATGCTTTGTAACATTGTACAAACATATCTTCCCATAGGGATAAGATAGAAAAATGGAGTTTGGTATCCCTGAACTCAGGATTTAATAACACATCTTTTAGTAAAGATGGTTTTTAAATTGTGTGTTTGAAAATACCACTTTTAGAAAATGGCTATTTTCTTGTTCAACCATCCTGTGCGCCTCTGCCTGTTTGTGGATTGACTGTCTGGCTTTGGAGTGACAGGGGCTGGGGAGGTGCAGTGGCTCCAGGAGTCTGGATAAGTCAGCACTAGGCTGAATAGGCCTGATCTGCATTTGGAGTGGTGGGAGGAGTAGCACCCGTACCTGAATAGGGCTGTGCCTGCCTTCCATAATGCTGGCTCCGCCCCCGTGCGGTGTGTCTGGAGCCAAGGCTCACACTGACAATGGATGTTGTTGTGCACTTGCAGAGTGCCCCCCAGAACTGGTTTGAACTGGGCTCAAAGCTCCTTGCACAAAGAGAACAAAGACATTTTAGGGTATAAGCATTATACCCAAAACCCCAGACTTTAGATCATTCCTGGAATTCAAGAGGAACCTTTGCCAAGGAGAAGAGCTGGAGAGACTGAGGAGAAGTACTGCCCTTGCTGTGTGTCTGGGGTTGGCCTGCAGTTGCAGTTTCTGACAAGGAAAGGAGAAGGACTTTGCTGTGTGCTGTATCCCCTGCTTGAAGGAGATCTCCAAGGGCCTGAAGTGAGTTGGCCTCCTGTTCTGAGGTCTCAGGGACACAAACACTTCACCCCCAGCACCCCTGAACTCTGCTGCTGTGAGTTCTGACCTGCCAAGAGGTGCCTGTGACAGTTTTTGGCCTCTGGTGGTTGTTGCTGCTGTTTGGGAGCAGGAAGAAAGAAGAAACTCAAAGAACTACAGAAATCGACGCATCGAGGGATCGTGGCTGAAGAGGACCGACGCAGCGCCGCTCGAAACCGCTGCATCGATCGCCGACGCATCCCGGATTTCCAAGCATCGTACCTGTGCGGCAAGTTCTTCTGACGCATTAACTGCGGACCGGAATTTTCACGAAGAATCGACGCATCACTCCCCATACAGACCGGATTTGACGCAACCCTTCCTCTGCGTGCAGCTGGACTGTCGCATCGCCTCCCCATGGTCTCAGGAGTGTCGCATCTCTTTGTTTTCCGACACTGCGACTGTTTGCCTTGTGAACTTTTACGCATCTACAGGTACTTTGGTGAAAAGTCACGCATCCATAGTTTTCCATGGTACAAGTTCTTGAAACCTTGTGAAAGTCATATTTTTAACTGTGTATGTTGGATTTTTGTCGTTTTGGCCTTGTTTAGTTTAGATAAAGATATTTTACTTTTCTAAACTGATGTGGTGTCCATTTGTGGTGTTTTCACTGTGTTACTGTGAGTGTTGGTACAAATACTTTACACATTGCCTTTGGGATAAGCCTGTCTGCTCGTGCCAAGCTACCAAGGAGGTGAGCAGGGGTTATCTAAAGTGTGTATCCCCCTTACCCTGACTAGAAGCAAGGGTCCCTATTTGGACAAAGGTACCTACCTCTGCCAACTAGAGACCCCCATTTCTAACATGCAAGCTTTGGCACATTAAGAAAACTGTCCTCCCCAGTTTGGGACATCTTTGCGCTTTGCCAGCATGAGGATAACATCGCAATATGCTCCGTTTGCCACATGAACATTTTTAATGATAAGCCAGATGGGCACTGCATTCCCAGAGGCCAACTGTCCTGTTTGGAAAACAACACTCAAACATGTAGGAATAACACCCATGGAAAGAGGATGCCAGCATCAGCATCACTTAAAGCATTCCTGTAAAGTTCCCCCATAGAGTACAGTCTTCACTGCAGCATACTCTGCATGGCACAAGGTACAACAGGATACAGTGATTGATTTGAACCTGCATTTAATCACAGCCTTTGACACAGTCTCGCACCCCATTATTGTTAATAGACTGAAAGAAGTTGTTATCACTGGAACCGTATTAAAGTGGTTTTCTTCCTTTTTAATGAGTTGGACATTTCTAGTCAACAAAGCGCCATTTTGCTCCAAGATGCATTCAAGTGTGGAGGGCCGGAGAGCTCTTCCCTTAGCACCACACTTTTCAATGTATATATACATCCATTATCAGACATTATATGTCTTGTGGCTTCACTATGGTATCTTACACTGACAATACCCAGATTATTGTCTCACTGTCTCCCAACGGTGATCTAACATCCCAAAAACTAAACAGTTTCTTAGAGGAAGTCATTGAATGGAAGGCAGCAAGCTGCCTTAAACTAAATGGGGAGAAAACTGAGATCTTGGTAGTTGGAAACAACCCAACTTTATGGGTCCAACTTACCTGGCCTCCATCCTTAGGAGATCGTCTATCCCTCAAGCCAGAAGTGGAAAGCCTGGGTGTCTCTCTGAGCAGCCATCTCACTATGGCATTACAAACAAAAAAGGGTGCAGCGATATGTTTTGGTCTTCTCAGAGCCTTGAGAAAAATGATCAAATAGCTCACTATGGAGGTACGAAGAATAGTGGTGCAGGAACTCATACTATCACACCTTGACTTTGGCAATTTTCTGTTTTTAGGCAGTCCACTTTCAGTGACTAAGAAGCTACAGATCATCCAGAATGCAGCGGCATAAATGCTGCTAGGAGTTCCAAGGTTCCAGTCAGTTCTCCCAATGCTTGCTACACTGCACTGGCTCCCAATAAACAAAATAATTCAAGTCAAGGCATTATGTATTGCTCATCATGCTAAACATAAAGCAGACCCACAGATTCTTCATCACCTTATCAAGCCAACAGAGAACTCAGGTCAACTAATTTAATCCTTCTCACAGTTCCAAAAATTGAAAGGGCAAGAGGTAGTGGCCACTCCTTTTCCTACCTGGTCCAAAACTATGAAACTCTCTGCCATTCAGTCTGAGCTTTAATGAGAACTTGTTATGTTTTAGAAAGCAACTGAAAACGTACTTGTTTACTTAATTGGCCTGGTCTCCAGCAGGGATGGCTAGCTCCGGGAAGGCCGGTTCGGGTAATCAAGCGCTCAACAAATTCTGTTATTAATAATAATAATAACTTCCACCCCAAAGCACCCAGACATCCTATTTGCTGCTGGTAAATATGCGTCACCTGTGGCAGTAGTACCACAATAAACACAGCCTACTATTAAAGCTATATTTACCAAGGGGGACATGTAACACAGGTACCAAAAAAAGTCTGTTTCTATAGTGGGAAGCTGGCTAAAATGTTAGTGCTTGAACTCCTCCCTTTTTCTTTAGTGGAAATAGCGGGCTTTCTGGAATTTGTGAGGTCCTTTTCCCAAAATGGAAGGTCTCAAGCCAGACCTATTTTGCCACAGTGGCTGTGCCAGCGGTGCATCATAAAGTGCTGCAATTGATTGGCAATGATATGAAGTAGAGCGCTGTTCAGGCCACCCACCTCAAAATGGACATGTGGTCCAGCTGGCAAGCAATAAATTGCATGTGCTTCATTGCTCACCTAATCTCTTTCAAGGGAGTTAGGCAAAGGCTAGCTTCTGGTGTCACTGCTTATGATGCTTTTCAGGGCATTCAGGAACATGCAACAGTTGCAATGTTTGCTAAGGAGAAATCACATACAGCTACCAACATCTTGGAAGAGTTGAATACCAAGGTCTACGAATTGCTTAACCCCAGAGGTCTCACAATTGGATATGTTGCCACTTACAATGGCAGTAAAATAGTCAAAGCCATAGCTGACGATGAATTTTTCACAGTCCTGTGTTTTGTGAATTGCATCAATCTAATGGTTAGGACTTTCTCAAAAAAGAAATAGTAGACAGCAACATACTGGTTACTTGACTAAGAATATGCACTTATTTCAGTCATTCATTCAAAACTCGGAAGCAGTTGAGAATTGTTCAGCGTGCTAATAAACATTATCTAACAGCCCCCGCACAGGAGGTGCAAACATATTGGAACTCAACCTCCTACTGGCTGGAATGCCTGTTTGAGCAGTATAAGTCTATGTAATTCAAACGAGAGGGGATGTTACTACCAAAACCATGACAATGGAGGTAGGAGGAAAAATGGGGCATCTAGAGTGTCTGATGTAACTGCTGCTTCCTTTCAAGATTATGACACAGAAAGTCAGCAAGGAAGACAGTACCATGAAAGAAGCAGTCACCTTGTTTTATCTGTTACAGGATTATATGAAAAAAGTGGAACGGACGTTCACAAATGCCAATGAAGAAGCAGCTTCATTGGTGGATGGCTTAATCCTATGCTTGAAGTCTAATGAAAGGCTGAAAAAAGAGAGTGTGTCCTCCAAAGACTACATCTGTGCCACAATACAGAATCCATGATACAGAAAAACACTGGTCACTTTCATTCCTTTTACTGAAACAGGTGTTTTAGTTTTCAAGACTTGGATTGTCTGCAAAGTGAGTGATCAAGAAAAAAAATGACTGCAAATGCGAGGCCGGGGCAGACGTTCTGAAGGGTAGCCTTCCACCTCTGCACTGGGATGTGCTCTTGGCTGAAGATGCAAAAGGTATGCTGTTCCTAATATCGAGACACGTATTTCTGCAAAAGCTGTAACAGTCTAGTGCAGGCTGTGAATCGACCGGAAGTTTCCCGCCATTTCCACTTGAGTCACTCACAGTATTTAAACAAGCCTGCTGGACGTCCCGGCACCTCCCGATCCCGGCAGAAGAGGGTAGGTGGGCCGGCCTTTTGCGGACTTTGCAAAACCACACAAGGAAATTCCTTGTGAGATACCTGCTGGGTATCGATGTAGTAGATAGAGAAACCCAACTAGGGTGAGTTTATCAATTCCTTCTGCAACTATGGTGGTGTTCCACCAGATGCGCCCGTGTAATCCTCACGATAAAATGTTTGTGAGAGTCACCCACAAGGCACTCACGTTACGTATGTTTTTAGTCATCACCACTGTGTGCTGTGAGCTTGTCACACAGGAAACACAAGAGTTTTGTTTATACTGGTACCTCTGATTCTAATAACTGTTTTTATTCCTTTACCAGGTTGGTCATATGCTATCAGGTACTACACATAGCATGTGTTAGGTTGTTTTAAATGGGTAGATCACACCATACAACCACCCACGTGTAAATAGATTTGATTTTATTAGGTCCTGATGAATCGCCACCAGATTGTTTAACTACCAGGCGAGAAACATGTTGACCGCACAATAGAGCGCCCTACCTGAGACATAGTCTCAGACATGGGCCTTTGTTTCTTTTAATCAGGGTGGGAGACCCATTGATTAAAATAGTCTTCGCTGGCACTCCTTTACCTGTTTTAAAATTTCTTTCAGGTTATACACCTCCACACCTTCATCTACACTAATTTTGCCCCTCACCCCCACGGCACCAAACAGCATTTGGAATAAAAGATCTCCGCCAAAGAGCCCCTCATAGGGAGCCCGTCAGGTATTGCAGCGCCGACCTGACGAGGAGCAGCCCATATGATGAAGCATGACACCTTGCCGGGTGTGTGAGGGCCCTATATTCCAAGAGGAGGAATCCTCATCCTCCTACACTTCATGACCACATAAAACCAGTTTTCCCTTGTCTCGATATTAGGAACAGCATACCTTTTGTATCTTCAGTATTGTTAGGGCATGTATGCTGGACCTGTCTAAAAAGCCCTCAGTCCCTCCTTTGTGATTGGATGTGCTATTGGCTTACAGTCTCTGCAGCGGTAGCCAATATCATCGCCAGCTACTCCAAAACCCACAGCAACAACCGTTCAAGTTCAGTGCCATTCTCTGCAATGGATTTACAGCATTCAGCAGGACTTAAGTTAAGTGAAGAGGCACAGTCTGGTGATGTCCTGATGTTTCATGCCATGACACTCCAACATTCTGGTAAAGAATATAGAATGTTCGGGGAGGATCGTGATGAGTGTTCTATGTCTTGGCAGTTTCCAGGGTGTTGCCTGACGCTGCTGTGGGCTGTGGTTCTATGGAAGAAACGTCTACCAAATACAACAGTTTCATGGTCCTTATTGAGAGGGGCTACTACAAATTTCGCAATGATTAGTTCACCACAGCCCAGGAACCCACGATGGCATTCAAAGGAAGGAAACCTATGGTACACTGTACACCTCAAATCGGAAAGCAGGCCAATGCACAGTACTGTATGATATAAACATTTTGTATTTTTACGCCCTTATATCACACCACATCGTTAGTACCGCATTTTCATAACACATAGTTTTGTGTTTCACACGCTAACATCCTTGGTGTGCTGCGTATCTAAGGAACGTCTGCATGACTAATGTGGAAAGTTCCGTTGACAAGACATGCGGCATACGTTCTGTGAATGACTGTGTCAGTCTACCACAATCAGCTGTGAAGAGGAAAGCGTCTTTTGAAATCATCGGGTGGCATTTCAGTATTACGCAGCGGTGAAGGGTTAAGCTGATCTTTGTCTGCCACAAACAATTGTTACTGTACTTAAGGGCTTGTTTCTGGGAAGCTCAGGTTAATTCACCCCAGATGTGTGCTATAAGGAGAATGAGCACCATTATGTTCTAAAGGAAGCTGCACCCCTCACGTTGGCAGAAGAGGCTGTGTTGAAGAGGTTGCTAGGGAACACGTCTGTTCTCATTTAAAGTAATATCGTCCTGATTCTACTGGCAAGGTGGTGATAGGGTTGTTTCTAAAAGCAACATCACCCTGAATATCATCCAGTTTCTACCAGCAAAGTTGGTGAAAGTGCTGTTTCTTAAAGCAACATTGCCTTGATTCTTCCCTGTGTAGTCATCGTGTTTAAGGTGCAGCATTGTTTGGTTAGTGCCAAAGTACATTAAAGTGAAGCTTATCAACTGTGACATGCATACATCTAGTGTGCCACATTGAATTACCATCCATTTGAACATTTGACTGAAAAATAAACATTGATTTCAGTGCAGGATTCTACACATCATTTTCAGGTCCAGCATTCACTGTGACATGCACACACAGCCTGCATGTTATATGTTTTGCTTGCAGCAGTTTGGCAGAACACGCCAAATTGTTAGTTCCATTGTGACGTGCACATAGTTTGTATTTTGCATATTTTTGCATCAAATTTGAGGTGTGTACAGTACCAGAGCACATTCATGAGAAGTTCTTCAACTCTGACACACACACATCCTGCGTGTTACAAGTTTTTATTTCAACAGTGATACGCACACTTACAGTTTGTGCACAGCAGTTTGGGTGTTGGCTTTGGAGTTTGGTGGTCACCATTGACCGTGATCGTTCCAACATGCAAGGTATAAGTGCGCCACCCCCATTTTGCAAACACCTGGGGACCCACCAATAACTTAGAAAACATGGTTTAGGGAATTCACGAAGTATGTTAGAGCTATGGGTGGAAACAGATACTGTCCTGAGAGGAAGAGATTTTTGTTGGAACACAATTTTGTTTTGAAGGTAAATCTATTTATGAACATGTGCTGCCACTTGAATTTGGGTGAAGGAGAAGCTGATATTGATGAATTCCAGTTAATGGTTATGACGTTAGAAAAGCATTTTGATGTTCAACCTAGTCTTATAGTCAACCGTCCTAAATTTTTCACAACAGAACTGCATCAGGATGGCTCTATAGACTGTTATGTAGCAGTATTACATATTCTTGCAGCTGATTGTGAATTCTAGAACTTTACTAAACAGTTGATTCGGGATCAAATTTTCGTGAGGTGTTGGGATAAAAAAGTCCAAGAAAAATTGTTGACACTAAAGAATACCACTCTTACTAAAACAATTGATATTGTAAAAAGCATTGAGTTTTCGCAACAGTCATATTAAGCTTTGACACACAAAGAACAATGTAGGGTGGTTGCAGTAAAAGAGGCATGAAATGCCAAAAGAAAAGAGGGAAAAACCCTAATTCATTTTTCAGGCAGAAAAACATTTGTTTTCGGTGTGGGTTTTCTAATCACACACCTAACAGGAGTCCTTGTCCAGCGAAAAATGTGAGTTGTAGAATCTGTGAAAAATATGGGCACTTTGTTAAGGTGTGTCAGTCCAATAAGGAGAAAGTCATTCAGTCCCCGAAAGGGAGTTGAGTGAAGGGTCTAAAGATGAACAAAGTTTCTGAAGAGATGTAGTTTTGGTTGTTCAAGGGGGAGAATCAGATTGTGTTGACCCGTATGAAAACATCACTATTAATGGAAAAGTGCTAAATTTATTAATTGATTATGGGGCAAGAATGACATGATCACAGATGAATTGTACAAAGATAATTGGCAGGGTACAGAGTTGTGTCCACTCGTTAGGAACCCGTTTTGTATAATGGGAGGTAAATTGAGTTAACTAGGTCTAAAAAAACCTGTGTGGTGTTCAGAGAGAGGAGTATAAATGCTAAGTATACATTCTTGGATGATATCATCAGGGTTTGTTCGAAATGACTCTCAGGCCAGGAAGGAAAGTAAAGGTAACAGTGCTTGCAGCGGAGGAGTCATTGGATGATCCTTTGGTGAACGATAACGTCTTGATTAAGTAACACAAATCTGTCTTCAGAGAGAAATTGGGGAGGATTAAAGTGTTTAAACATATGATTCGTGTTCAAGGATATGCAAGCCCAGTCACATAAAAAGTTAAGGACTGTACCGTTCAGTGTGCATGGAGATTTAGTAGATGTGCTTAAAAAAATATGTGAGGGTGATGTTATTGAGCCTGTGGAGTCATCTTTATGGCTGTCTCCTTTGGTGATAGCCCGAAAGAAAAATGGCCAGTTGTGGGTATGTATAGACCTCAGGAGTTTGAATAAAGGGATTTGGGTTGATTCATATCCTCGTCCCAGAATTATTGACATTGTTACCTCATTTGTGGGTGCTACAATATTTAGTAAGATTGATTTGGCATCTGCATATCATCAGGTGGAGCTGGATCCCTCTCCTGGACATTTGACTGCTTTTGTCTCACTGTGGGCACTTTCAATTCAAGAGGACGCCATTTGGACTAGCGTCCGCAGCATTCGTTTTTCAATGGATTCTGGAGGAAGTTTTAAAAGGTGTCAATGGAGTAGTTACCTTCGAAGATGTCATTTTAGTTGCAGTAAAAAAATACTGAAGATCGTGATTAAATTATGAATGAGGTGTTAAAAGGTTACAGGAGGCAAGGATTGTGGCCAATATGAACAAGTGCATGTTTCAGAAAGACAGCATAGTGTATTTAGGACACGTCATTTCTGAGAAAGGGGTACAACTATGACCAGGTTTGGTTAAAGCTATAGTTAAGGCTCCTTTGCTAGATACATGTGAACATGTTGCATCCTTTTTAGGGGTGTGTAAATTTTATGTGAAGTTTATCAAAAACTTTGCTTCCAAAATGTCCAGTCTACATGAACTATTGAAAAAAGGGAAAACATCTTTGTGGGATGAAAAATGTCAGAACAAATTTGTATCATTGAAAGAATATATTGTATCAGCAGATGTTTTGGCTCCTTTTGATCCATCCAAGGAGTGCATCATCACAGTAGATGCGAGCAATGGATAATTGGGTGCTACTATTGCTCAGATGAAGGAGAGATCCGAAAGAACTGTAGGGTTAGCTTCACACACTTTGAGAGACAATGAGGAAAGTTTCTCTGTCATAGTAAAGGAACTTTTGGCTTGCTTTTGGCCCATTGAACACTTTAAGTGTTATGTCTGGGGAAGGAAGTTTATGCTGAAAACTGATCATAAGCCATTGGTTATCATCTTGAATGGTAAGGTTATAAAGGACCATACCGCCAGAATTGCAAGATTGAGTTGCAAATTGTTACAGTATAAATTTCAGATTGATCATGTCCCTGGTGGGAAAAATATCAGAGCTGACTATTTGTCTCATTCCCCTGTCCCTGTGGATGATGATACATTTGGGAGTAATCATGATGATGATGAGGAATGCTTAATAGCCACCACTAGTATGCAATGAATGTGGTTTTACAGAGCAAGAATGGAAGGTAGCATTCACTGAAGATGATATTCTCGAAAAAGTTTATATTTTCATCTCAAGTGGGTAGCCAAGAGAAAAACAGTTACCTGTAAATATACAGCCATTTGACAAGATAGCTGATGATTTTCTATTGAGAATGATAGCATGTTGATGCAGGGATAAAAATGCATGCCTCCATGTGGGTTGAGAGAGGAAATAATGATTAGTGCTCATGAAGGGCATTTAAGACAGACAATAACCGAAAGAAAAGTGAGAGCGAATTATTGGTGGCCGAGTATGGATACAGTTTTGAAGACTAGTCCTATTCCTCCTCAACCTACTGAAATTCCAGAGGGCTCTTGGTCGAAAGTACATATAGTTTTCATTGGCCCTTTTAATTCCCTTCCACTGAAGTTAAGACTTGCCGTGGTGTTAGTTGATTACTATAGCAAATGGTGGGAGTAGGGGTTCATGAAAGAACCTGACACAAATGGGGTAATCAGCATCTTGAAAAACGTTTTTCTGAGTGAAGGGTGTCCCAAAAAGATTGTCCCAGACAATGTTGTCCAATTTCTGTTGAGATCCATGAAGGATTCTTTCGAAAACATTTTATCGGGCACAGGAGCATTGCTCTTTATTATCCACTAGCTAATGGAGTGGGAAAGATGAAATGTACTTTGATGGATTGTCTGCAGTGGTCTATTCAGAACAAAATTGACGTGCTTGAGGCAGTGGATAGCATGCTATTGGCACATCGATCATGCCCGAATGGTACCACTGGTATGAATCCATTTGAAGTTATGAGAGGGCATCCAACAGTGCCCAAAATGTGTCTGGGATGGTTGTGGAAGTTTCAAGCAAAAACAGAACATGAAAAACAAACTGAGAGTGTCATCCGACCTACAATTGAGGCTTCTCAAGCTAAAATGAAGGGTTGGTTCGATCACAGGCACAAGATTACAGATGATTTTCAGAGAATAAAAGTAGGAGATTGGTAATGAATTAAAGATCCTACTTATGTTGCTACAGGTATGTCCCAGTTCAGGACATCAGTTCAAGTTTAGGCTGTGTCTGGCAATGTGGTCCGGGTCAAAGGGAATGAATGGTGGAGGATGAAGAGAGTAGTGGGAATGAATTTTGATCAGGAATCACCTGGGGTGGGAAAATCCTCAAAACCAAAGCATCAGGAATCATCCTTCTGTGAGGCATAAAGAGTTAATTGTAGGTAGACACAGAAGTGCAATGTTCATTAAGAGACCTTTGCGATACCAGGATGTGTAATGTATATTCTGTATGTTACTTAGGTCTGCACATTACTGCTTGTAAATGTTTACTAGTATTAAGGTCAATGAAAATTGCAGCTAGAGCCCGTATTTCAATAAACACTGTATAATCGAACTTTATAGCTTGCACTGTACTGAAGAATTATGTGTTTGTTTTTAAGATTTTATGATTGCGTATGTATTTATATATTGTTGGTGCTCGCCTCTTTTATGGATATGTTTTATCCGAATAAACATAACATTGATTGATTGATTGGTTAAAGTCAATGTGTGCAATGCTCATGGGTTTGCATATCTTTCTCATGTATGCAGTTTGGCATTTATTAGGAAGAAGGGAGATGTTGTGGTGATGTCCTGATGTGTCATGCCATGACATATCAACATTCTGGTAAAGAATATAGAAAGTTTGGGGAGGATCGTGATGAGTGTTCTATGTGTTGCTAGTTGCTGGGGTGTTGCCTAACGCTACCAAGGGCTGTGGTTCTATGGAATAAACTTCTATCAAATACGACGGTTTCATGGTCCTTAGTGAGATGGGCTACTACACACAGGCACAACAATTGGTAGCATTTCAGAAGATGGTCCCAGACCATCTGGATGACCAAATGAGATGTACCTGGCTCAAGATCCATTGATCTATTGGTATGGGAAGAGGGCAAAGTGGCCAGGGCTCAGCAGGCTGGCAATAAAGTATCTTGCATTTCCGGTTGCAAGTGTTTCTTTGGAGCATGTTTCCAATTTATCTGGCACAATTGTCACAGTCAGAAGGAACATGTCTCTCACCTCAAAACTTGGAGAGATTAGTGATGATTAAAATTAGCAAACACTTCATCTCAGAGAACTATAGTGCTCCTCAAACAACTTGGGATGATGAGGGTAATTGGTCTGATATCTCACTGTAAGCCAGTGATTAGCTAATGACAGAGTTTGAGGATGAACCCGACTTTCTAGACTAATAGAGCAGAATTTACATATATATTTTGTGTGCGACTTACTCTGCCTGTTGTAAATAATAATTTCAAATGGAATGGACCAGTGTTCATGACACAGATAATCAACCAAGGAGGACACAGCAATTATTTGGCCAGGGCTGGCTGTCAGTGGCTGAGCGGTGAGAGCTGAGAAATACTTATTCAACCTTTGGCTAAACTGTTGGCTTTGAAATGGTGACAGTCTTCCACAATAGAACGCTTCCGTTTCCTAAAAACAAGTTAAAGGACAAGGGGCCAGATGTACGGCCATTTTTGCATGCGCAAACGGGTTTGCAAACCCATTTGCGCATGCAAAAACAGCATGGGGAATGTACAAACCCTATTTTGCGAGTCGCAATTTGTTGCGACTCGCAAAATAGGGTTTTGCGACTCATTATTAGGAATGGGCATTCCCTTCCTAATAGTGAGTGCAACCCTATGTAAGAATGTTTTGCGTCCGCAATTGCGGGCGCAAAACACTTGCAAATTACCACCCTCTTCAAGAGGGTGGTAATGCACTCGCAAAAAGGAATGGGTCCCCAGGGGACCCCTTCCCCTTTGCAAATGCAGGGGAAAATATTTTTTAAGGGCAGGCAGAGGTCCCAGGGACCACTGCCTGCCCATCAAAAATGAAACGAAAACTTTTCATTTTTTTTTTTTAAATGCATCCCGTTTTCCTTTAAGGAAAACAGGCTGCAATCCAAAAAAAAAACTGCTTTATTTAAAAGCAGTCCAAGACATGGTGGTCTGCTGAGCCCAGCAGGCCACCATACCTGGGAGGGCCTGCCATTCCCAATGGGGTCGCAAATTGTGAGAGGCTCATTAATATTCATGAGCCTCTCTATTTGCGACCCCATTGGGAATCGCTAACAGTGTGAAAAACACTGTTGTACATTGAAAATAACGCCTCGCAAATTGCGACTCGCAAAAAACTCGCAATTTGCGAGGCGCTATTTCCAACGTCGTACATCTGGCCCAAGAAGGTGTCTTCCATCCCTATACTTTGTCTCATTCCCGTGATAGGCTGCCAGTAAAGATTTAAAAATGCTGCCCTATATTATGTATTGCTGCCATGGAGATGAACAGACATATAGGTAAATGGACACCACACTTGGAACTGGTACCTTACCTGTACTAATGAATATTAGCAAACAAAATATTTATGCTGTGGTGGTGGGAGGGGCTGATAATTTAATGTTTGGGGGATCATTCTGCATCAGTGCTTGCCTTTCACATTTTACTGGGATATATATATTCATTTTTCTTTCGCTAACTTAAGTCCATCATCTCTAGGATCTTCTGAGAATAGTCAGTTTATTTTCCAATGCTGAACTAATCCTCAAATTCTTAGAATTTTCCTATTTAATTCTACTGGTCAATATTATGGGGTGACATCTTAAAGTTCAGTTGACAATGACCAGAAGAATGACAATTGCCTATCTGTTTCAATGGAAAACAAGAGGACTCAAAAAGGCATACCCTGTGGACTGGAGAGGTGCATTGATTAGGAAAATGCAGAATAGTGGGCCAAAAGGCAAATTCTGATTAAGCAGTTGACTTATGGTCTGCTTGACTGGACAAAGCAAAATTCTATGCCTGAGTGATCTGGCGGATACATTAAATTAGTGGTCTGGGATTGTAGTGTAGCTCCTATTTCCCTAATAGGCTCTGCACATTGGAATAATATATCCTATAGGTTTGACATAGGACTACGGTCAGTATGTCCCTATCGAGTATATTAAACTTAATTACTTGTGCCAGCTAGCTCAGAGGCCACTAGAAACTCCTTGGATAACAAGAAGGAGTAGTTTCTGGCAGCCGCAAAGACATGACCACTTTGTTTCCCTTTAGAATCAGAACGTGTCCCAGAGTCGTGGAAACAATAGATAACTATTTCACTCAGCTCAATCGTGCATACTTAGTTTTCTCCAAAGTTACACAGAAAGAACAGACGGGCGATTCAATAAAAGATTTATTGAACAGTCTTGTTTCTGGTGTAAGTAAAATGTGCTGTGACGATCACAAGACAGTATGCAAGATAAATAATGTACAGTGTGAGCAGTAGAAATAAATAATACTGCGATAGCATTATCTTTTGTACATATGCATTTACATAAATAACACAGACTAAAAATGCGAGTACTCATACGATGCGTTTCTAAGCTAGTTCTACCCCAAAGTGCCTAACCCAACCTAGGTGTAGGAAGAGGGAAGAAGTAGGTGAAGTATTCCTTACTATGGTATACTAAGAGTATATTAAGTCTAGTATGCCGAGTATGCCAAGAGTCCCTCTAGGTTCTAGTCAGCTCCATACCTGAAGAATGAGAGAGGTAGGAATCTCTTTGCCAGACTCGAACTCCAACACCCCGCAAGGGAAGTCAGATCACTGGAAGCTGGACTCTCTGCATGCAGGGATGACAGCGTCTTCTCAGTGCGTCAGGCCGGGAAATGGGCTCCTCTGAAGTCGAGGTCTCCTCTGATTTACAGGGGCTAGGGAAGGTATATTTATACCTGAGAAGCACCTAAGAATGTTAGTATTGACGTGAGTCAGACAGCGGAAGACGTCATGAATGAACCCCTAAGGAATAATGGTTCATGCATAATATATGAGTCCTTGAAGAAATCAATAGTCTTGGGCTAGGGAAACTCCCGCAGCCTAAGGGTCTGTTCTTCATGAACTCGTTGTGACGTTAGGGTGGACGGATGTCAGAGACCATGCCTGTATTTGGAGTGCACGGTTTAATGCCTAAATAAGGGCTGGGATTTTATGCCTATATAAGGGCAGGGCGAATTGTGCCTATATAAGGACATGATACTGGAAAGCCCGTTTATGGACACCCTAAGAGGAATACAACAGGATTGGTGGTAGGAGATTGGCTCTTCTCAGTTCTTAGTTAATGGCATATCACTGCACAAGTCTATGCCCTCTTGCTCCTCAGGTACCATGATGCTTACCTTGACTCTAAAATATTGACATTTTCTTTTTGCATTCCAGAGGCCATCTCTTCTGTAAGAAGTATGTTCCGTAGTGCTTCAGAATTGCCATTCAGACCTGCACTCAAGACTGACAATGTCAGAAGAAGAATGCAGATGCATTCATACATTTATATACAGTATCATTTTTCTTTTGTTATCTATAAATATGTTTTGTACTGTGTGGGTCCTCCTTATTTTGCAAGCCTAGGTAACAAATCAATTAGATACCTTAAATAACTTGGGAGTCGGAGGGGCTGAAGGACTATTTGCATTTAGTAACTGAACTGTCATCTTTCTTCCACAGCAGATGTGATGGACTCATCTACCTGATCAATGTTATGTTTGAATATCTCCCACCTTTCCCTAATTCCCCCTACCCATCCATTTATGAAACCCTTAACCCTCTCCCTACGGGTTGTGTGATCAGTTGAGTTGTGTGTTAATTTCCACCATCAACAGATCTCACACCTGGTGGGGTGTATTGGGTAAAAGTGACTCTAACTGTTAATTTAGGTGCTTACCAAAATGAACATATTTTCCCAAGTCACTCCTCCTACCCAGGGATGAAAGGAACATCATAGTGCAGAGACTATATAACAACAATGTGTGCTGCAGGATAGATAATGTGCACTGTTTTCCACAATCTATGCCCCATGTATTCTACTGAAATAACATTCTACTGAGTCCTCCTGACTCCTCCTGAGACTTGAGGGGTTTGTTATGTTTACTTTAGTGAGTAACTCAGCATTATGATTCTAGACGTTGATTTTATATAGTGGCCTCAGTTTTGAATTTTCCACTCATTCTGTGTTTCCTTTTATACTAGTTGCTGGCTGAGATGCACTAGTTCACCTCACTAGATTAATCTGGAATAAGAATGATGTGCTGTTGAAAGTCCTGTAATGTCATCTCTGTCGGCACTGTTAGTCCACCGCTACTAGCATTAAGAAAGCCTTTTGCAAACCACTGCATTAAGGTATTGGCAGATTATAGGAGAGGTAGCAGATCTCACCGTATCTACTCAGGTAAGAAAAGAAGCTCTTGGGCAGGAGGGATTATTGTTTTGTTGTATGTAGACGGATCCCATTAATGATCACTCGTTACAAAAGGTAAAGGAAGGCAGTAAGTAGTATACAAATATTGCTGACACTGAAAGGAGAATGGGTGCTGCTGAGCCTGATCAAGCCATTAAAGGGTTGGAGGGTTGTGTATGGTCATTCATATCATGATTTACAACACTGGTTACAAGAGTTCATTCTTGACTGGATGAGGTAAGGTAAGTACCCAACTTAACAACATGTGGAAAAAGAGAGCTCAGGAAGGGAAATACTAAAAACGTGTGGGAGGGAGATTGACACAGCATGATAATTGGTTTGCGATGGGACAGGTGTGGAGAACCACTTCTGTTGTCACAGCATTGGCAGCACTTCCTCTTTAACTGTATGTAATGCTACTCTAAACAGTGATGCAAAGACAGATATTCATGATAGGAAACAAAACCTTTTATTTAACAGCAAGTTATAAAATTCCCACCCACTCCTCGCACAATAGGCCCACCTCCTCACCCAAACGCAAAAAAACACCAAAACACAATGTCCCCAATTGTCCCTCCCACCATCCCCTCAGACAACAGGCCCATGTACTCACCCAAAAAAGTCCATGAAACAAAGTCCCCTGTCCTCAACTGTCCCACCCCTCCCTATAAAACATAGGCCACAACAACCTCCCTGACAAAGGCAGCCCTGATGGTCATGCATGATGTCCTCCAGGTCCTGTGCAATTTGCTGAAGAAGGACAGTATTGTTGGTGGTGGTGGTGCTTAAGGGGGTGGCTTGGGTGATGGTGGACCCCAGCTGCCTACAGTGGCGGCAGTGTTGTTGCTGGTGTCTGTCTGGCTGGTTGTCAGAAGCAGCGGTGGCTTCCTCCTTCTCGTCCTTAAGCCCCTTAACCAACGATACTCCACCAGAATTGCCTCTATTTTCAGGAGCCACAGCAGAGCGGCTGTCTCCCACTGGGAGTAGCATCTGGGGAAGGTACTCTGGCAGGAGTAGCTAGATGGTCCAAAGAACAAAGAAAAGAAGAACATGAATTGTAGTACTCAATGTAAAACACTTTTGTTTGTTGTACAGTTCAGCAGAATTGCTGTTCCCATAGTGCCATTGGATTTTTTTTATGTGTTTCTTAGTTAGAGGGCAGTGTTTTTCCCATATAAACATCCCATAATGCAGAAGCAGTGCGTAGTATAAATTAATCCTTGATCGCCACCATAATCAAAAATAGATTTTTATTTTTAAAGGATGAAAACTTAAGAGAATTTCATGTGGTGACACTTGCAGCACATGCTTAATGTGTGTTAAATAATTAATGAGATGCTAAATATTAAACATATATTGTCATTGATGAATATGGCACATTAAATTAATGCTGCACAATTTACTTGACTATAATGTTCAACATTAATGGAGACATCCTGGTGGGGAGCATGTTTTTTGGGGACAGCTAGTGGCATGTCATCATACATTTCTATGGCCCTTCTCTGATCCTTCCCTCTCCCTCCTGGGTGCCACCTTGAGTCTGTCTGCAGATTGAGTTCCACTCTACACTCTCCACCCAAAAGAATGCTCTACAAACACTTTTTACTTGGCAAGTAAGCGACAGTGTAAGGTAGGTAAGCCATGATAAAATATCAGGCTTTAGGTTAGGTTTATGTTTGGCAATCGACTGACTGAGGGTCTTATACTTGTAGACTTAGTTGAATTGTTAGTGGGAGGTAAAAGGTGTAATAATAATGGAAGCCACAAAAGTAGTCCCTTAGGCAGAAACTGGGGAATAAACCCTGCACATGCCGATATGGGATTGCAATTTATGGGCTGGCTGGGAAAGAAAGGATGGGATGAGTTGTAGATGAGTAGGCACTGGGCACAGCCCCATTTCTTCTACCAATTGAATGATAGAAAAGATGATACAGAAACAGAGGAGTCTGGATAAGTTATAAAAGGATTACTAAGTGGGCTTGGAAGAAAGGGAGGAATACCTTAACAAATGCAGTACTTGTCAGAGAAAAAGGAA
This sequence comes from Calotriton arnoldi, assembly GCA_963921515.1. Classification (NCBI taxonomy): domain Eukaryota; kingdom Metazoa; phylum Chordata; class Amphibia; order Caudata; family Salamandridae; genus Calotriton; species Calotriton arnoldi. The sequence continues at coordinate 177,591 of CAWUFW010017586.1, forward strand.
CATGACTTACCACTTGTCCCATCATCCACTCCTTCCCTTTCAACTGGATGGTCTCCTCTGCCCTCCTCTGCAGGAGCCTGGAGTACTTCCAGTTCCAGACAAAAACATTACACACCTATTTTGATGCCTGTAACCTTAACATTATTTTGCACAAGTTACAAAAGCAATACATCACTAAAAATGTATTATCTATACACTATCCAAATATCACTTTGAAAGGTTTAATAGACTAACTGGCACATGCATCAAGCTAGGATTTTGCGAGTCCTTAATAGCGAATATTAAGGATTCACAATTAAGGATTCGCAAAATCCTATGCATGTAGGAATCGCTATAATAATAGCGATTCCTTCACATTCTTTATTTACGAGTCGCAAATTGCGAGTCGCAAATAAGGAATGGGTTCCCATTCATTCCTATGGGCCTACAGGCCCATAGGAATGAATGGGAAATTATGACGCTATTTGCGAGTACCAATAGGTACTCGCAAATTGCGCATGCAATTTCAAGGGTGCAGGAGTGTCAAAAGGACACCCTGTTGCACCCCTGAAATTGATCCGTGCACATATGTTGCGCACACACATGTCCCAAGGACATGTGTGTGTGTAACCTTCAACTTTGAAAAATGCACTTTAATGCATTTCTCAAAGTTTTTGCAATTTACCATGAAGTTCAACTTCATGGTAAATTGCGCCCCCTAGTAGCAAAATCGCTAATTTTTTTACTTTGTTGCATTGCATTTAAGGAATCTCAATTTGCGATTCCTTAAATGCAATCGCAATTTAAGTAATCGCAATTTAGAGATTACTTAAATTGCGATTTTTGCATTTGGGATGATGCATCCCAAATGCAAAAATACAGGTCGCAAAGGGGCAGATTCTGCGAATCTGCCCGTTTGCGACCCGATTTTCGGATGATGCATGGGGCCCTATGTGGTCAACCTTTCAACACAATATGATATTTGTTTCATACTGTAGAGACATGGCTCTGAAAGGATCAGAAAAACAATGAATGGTCAAAGGGAATGGAAAGGACATATGGCATTGGTGTCCTGCTATGCTACACTGTCATGACATCATAGAAACTTGTATTACATGACATCTTGTTGGGGGTCCATGAGGACCATCGCTGTACATGCACTAGGTATTGCTTGCTCAAGAAAGCCTTCCAAATATATTAAATACTAAGGCATGCATTCCTCTTTACGTTACCAACAATCTTCAGTTAACAGTCAACATAAGACATGTAAAGCAGGTGCGAGGGAAAGGTAACTAAAAAAAAGGCCAGGGAAGTATGCTACAGACAGGAGGAAATAAGCTAAGGAAACTGAGGGAATATAAAAGAAAGCACAAGGATGTGTGGTTAAAAATGAAACTAAAATAGATTGTTGAAAGTTTGACAAACTACATAAGATCTTAATGCGTACTAGTTTAAAAGCAGAAAATATTAAACACGACTTACCAGCAGCACCAGCAGGGATGGCAGAGATAGAGGCTGATTGAGCCCCATGGGTGGTACAAATAAATAATCATACTGGCACCACCTCAAAATCCTTATACTCTCTTGGTATTGATCAAATCAAAGGATCAGAAGAAGCGAAATCAATCCTCTTAACAAACAATGGTTGCAAAGATCATATGTTCCATCAGCCGAATTATTAACATTCAAAATGATCCAATGAAACTTGAACACGGAAACAAAACCTAACATATAATTTTAAGCAGGATGCGGTGTCGACTTTTCGGTCTTAAGTTGCCATATAGGTCTGCAAGCCCATCTTCAGGACTCAGCGTTGACAGGGAATTACACCTGTAAGTACTTGCTCACACAGGATTGGCTCCTCTTAGGATGCAGACTCAAACAAGTAAATCGCACCAAACTCAGTTCAAATGTGGGTCATTCTATTTGTACTCAGAATTTCAGCTACCAGTAAATATCCGTGCTGCAGTTCAAGTGAAAGGTAGGCATAGATGGTGCTAATTTAAAAATGTAAGCCTAATATGTTTCTCATTACATCATCATTGGTGGAATGGGTGAATACAAAAGCGGTAATAGGTTGTGTGAGAATGAGGCAGTGACTAGTGGGTGAAATCTTCATAGGATGGTGGCTCCTGTCGACACTAATGGGTGGTGGGGGGTCATCCATGTTCCTGATTATGCAATACTGGCCTAAATTGGATTGAAGATCCAGTAGTTCACTTGAAGCAGGTGGGTTGATAGAAGGGCCAGGTGAGTTGTTGAAGGTATTTGTGTGGGGGTACCCTGCTGATGGGTGTTAACCCCCAGTTGTCTATTGCATCTGAGATAGCCCTGTAGCTTAAGGTGTGTCCCTGTGTGAGATATCCTTTATTAGCTGCATAACCTTGGCATGACGATCTGCCATTTCCTCCCTTGACACTGGAGATGTTCTCCTGGTGCAATTTCACAATGTTCTGGAGACTTTTGTCTAGATTCTCCCAGGCACTAGACTGTCTCTCCATGAACCTTGGATGGTCTTTCTGGTGGTGGAGATGTTACACAAAATCACCCAGTTTCAAAAATATCCTGCACAGCTAACTGCCATTGAAAAAACTGAACCTAATGGAGGACAGCATTTGACTCTGCCACTTATCCCACATGTGTGTTTTTCATAGGCTGTCAGTTGTATGTCCTGCATGTAGTGACTTGACATCTAAAAGGTGGTGGGGGGAGTTGTGCAATGGAGGAGAAGTCTGCCTTACCTGAGGTTTTCTCTTGGTGGAATGATGGAACAGGGAATGCAACAGTGGTATCTGGAGGTTGAAAGGTTGTTGGAGGTACATCCTGACTACATTTGTGACTTTTCAGATGATGTCCGGGCACTTGCAATCCAGAAGAGCTCCAAAGGAGGAACACTGGTGGATATAAGTGAAGCAGTAATGGAGGTTCCCTCCTGCACGGATCCAACAGTCTCCTTATTCAATTCAGTGGTGGAGATCATAGAGATGTCACCTTAGAAGACGATTGAGGTTTCTCTCATAATTTAATGCTGCCTTCAACTTATAGATGAAATGGCATCATCATCATCAACAAACTCTTTCTCCCTAGATCTGGCAATGGAAATTGAATTGGAGAGGGTATAGAGCAACAGCAAACCAAAACATCAAATACTTTAACTTAAAGCTAAGATGACACTTCAACAAACACAAATGAGACATTGTTATGGTGTATATGGCATATATGAATAGTTTTTCCTTCACATATTCCCATGCAGATGAAAAGTAATAGCATCTTACCTGTATGCAATACAATTGCTGTGTTCACAGACCCATTGACATCAGCTACTCGTCAAAAGTCCTTGGAAGAGGCTGGGGATATGGATCCCTTGGTGTGGCAGTTGCAGAAAAAAGATTTGAGAAACAACAGAATTCTGACAATGTGACTGATGACAGCTCTGGCAGGTGTGACAACTTGTGTCAATGCAGTTAAATATGAAAGTGGAATTTGGCATATTTCTTTCCCTTAGAGTAATCGATTGGTGGCCTGAAATGAAAAATGGGAAAATTAATTGTAAATGGACATAGAAGCACACTTATTACAGTCACAGACATTCCTGACTGATAAATGCCAGAGGGCCAAATTGCTGCTGCCTATATGTTTCCTGTTATGATCTGATGGGTGAGACAAAATGTTAATTCAAGGGCCCGTTGGATCACTGCATCTTTGTAGAGAGAAATATACTGAGTATTGAATATCATAACACAAATAGTATGATGGTGTGGAAACATGTTAGTGCTTTGCAGTGACTAAACATCCACACAGTTTTGGTGTGAGACAATGTTAGGCTCTCTGACAAAGGACATACTCCTCTATCACTGGCTGCAATTGGGACATAGGTGGGTTGAATGGGCGACAGAACAGAAGTTATTTGCATGTAATTACCAAAAACGAAGCACAATTGAAGGATATATTTTGTGACAAAAAGTCACAGATATCATACCTATAAATTCAGCCATCACAGATGTTGATGAGACATGCTGAATATGGGGCCCTTAATATGATATCAAATCACATTTTCACTATCATTCCACTTAAGTAGAGGGAGATATACATAAACAGTTCAAAATTGACTTGGAGGTACACGTACCAGGCCCTGCCATGCATCTGTCTGAGGCCAGTCCACATGTTGGCACAGTTAGTACAACAGCAGAAGAGTTGTTGGCTGGTGGTGGAGGGCTGGCAACACAGGATCTGCAAAGTAAATAATGACAAGATGTGGAAGAGAATATCTGAGGCATATTCAGTTACAAAAAAAGTATGTGATGAGTGAATTGTTTGAGTATATATGTACAAGATACATGAATGGCAATGTTGAGCCGCAACAATCAAGGATATACTTTTCTGAAGAACTGTGACATCGATAGCAATGTGACATACCTGAGTAGATGTTATGTTATGTTACCAAATTTATAAAGCGCATGGCTGCCCCAGCGACAGGGCGTCCCAGCCCTGGTTCCAGATCGCAAAGACAAGGAGGGAATCTGAGGCGGATGGATTATGCTGGAAATAGCCAAGTCTTTACTGCCTTTCTGAATGCCCCGTGGTTCTGAATGCTCCTGATGGTACCTGCGAGGCCATTCCAAAGGGCAGATGCCAAGGCATGGAACAACCGACCACCTGCCTGTGCTCTTGTGACTAGAGGAACGCATGCTAGGTGTTAATCTGCAGAGCACAACATGCAGCTAGGGACGTAAGGGATAAGAAGATTGGATAGAATGGGGGAGCTTGGGAATTAAGAATTCTGTGTGAGATGCAGAATGTCTTAAAGTGGATTCTATGGATTATAAGTATGTATTGAGACGCTGGACCTAGTTGATGCTCTGCCACAGGAGGGGATACTACAGGGGCTGCTTCTACTCCATCTGTTACAAGTCATGTGTTAGACATGGGGACTATTAATTGAAGGTGATGGGGCAAAAAGATTACTATGTTTCCACTCTAAAGAGATGAGGAGAAATGTGTGTGAGTGACATCTGTGGGATGTGGGTGCATATCTGCAAAGGGGGAGATTCACGATGTTTGAAAACAGTGTGAGATAAGTGAGGAGTTGTCATTTAGCTGATAGATAGTAGTGTGCTTGTCTTGCCCAATGGAGGGATTCCCCTGATTAGGTAGGAATTTGGTGGGTAAGGGTGCATTCTGCACCCCATGAAGAGATTTTACTGCCTGTATCCTGGAAATCTTCTTCACATGCCATCTCTCACAATGGCATTTGTTCTCTAAATCCCCCATAGCGCAAACCTCCACCCCAATGCATTCACCCTATCAGTAATCTTCTCCCACATATCCACCTTCTCCACTTGACTGAGGAAGCATGGAGGCTAGACATCTAGTTATGTAGATCCCATCTACCACAAAGTTAACTGGAAATTCTAACTCCTCCTTCTTCCACTTAAGTGAGGTGGGCTGCAGTCTGGGGACTAAACCTGGTGTGTGGCATCCATAGTGTTACACTGTTAAGGACTAGGTCGGCCAGGAAGTCTCTAATGGCGTTGACCTGTGGGTCCTTGGGGTTGTTCCAGTGCAGGTTGAAGTCACCAAGGAAAATGTCTTTGGAGCTGGGGGAAACCTTGGCTGTGATGATTTCCATGAGGTGGTCAGTGAAGGTATCATTCATGCCTGGGGGGGGTGGTAAAAGATGTGCAGTCTGCACAGTAGGGTGGTGTTGCTGCAGATAGAGAGTGCAAGGTATTCGCAGGAGTCAGTGGGATCTGCCATAAGTTCAGTAACGAGGAGGTTGGAGCGGAAGATGCAGGCAATACCTCCCCCTTTTTTTTTTTACTGCCTGTCCAGCCTAACGATGTTATAGTTGGGAGGGACTTAGAGGTCTAGGCAGGGCGATGAGGCTTCATTGAGCCAGGATTCGGTCAGGATCGCTAAGTCTGATTTTAGGCTCAGGATGAGATCGGCGACATCCTCGGCATGCTTTACTGCAGAGCAGCAGTTAATTAGGACGCCGGATAGTGGGAGGTCGGAGTGAGTGTCGTGAGGAGGGGCAGAGATGGGTACTAGCGCTAGGTTGCTGTCAACGATTCCTCTATTGCGGAGGGTAGCTGGCCAGTTGGGGTTGATTGCAACCGTGCGGATAGCGTGTTCGTCGCTCAAGACTAAAGGGTAAGGGGTTGCCAGGGCAGATTTGTAGCTAATGAGGAGGTCTAGAACTTCTTCTCCATGAGGTCTAGTGGACTAGGAGTTACAGGGGCAGATTTGTAGGTGAGGAGGATGGCCAGAATTTCCTCCTCCGAGAGGAGGCAAGGCTGCTTGCGAGGGCGCAGGTGTCTCAGGGATAGCGGTAGAGGGTGAAGGAGGGGCTTGGTGGACGGGAGGGGAGCGGAGACTTGCGGGAGCTTGAGATTCGAGAAGGAGCGTTCGGTGAGGTGAAGGAGGTTCTTTAGGTCCAGGATGGAGTTATGGATGCTTTGTGTTAGTTCGGTTGCTCTGAGGTGGAGAGTTTCAATATCCCTATATGAGGGATACTCTTGCGGGCAGGAGGCCGATGGTTTGGGGACGATTCTGATGCAGTTAAATATGAAAGTGGAATTTGGCATATTTCTTTCCCTTAGAGTAATCGATTGGTGGCCTGAAATGAAAAATGGGAAAATTAATTGCAAATGGACATAGTAGCACACTTATTACAGTCTCAGACATTCCTGACTGATAAATGCCAGAGGGCCAAATTGCTGCTGCCTATATGTTTCCTGTTGTGATCTGATGGGTGAGACAAAATGTTAACCCAAGGGCCCGTTGGATCACTTCATCTTTGTAGAGAGAAATATACTGAGTATTGAATATCATAACACAAATAGTATGACGGTGTGGAAACATGTTAGTGCTTTGCAGTGACTAAACATCCACACAGTTTTGGTGTGAGACAATGTTAGGCACTCTGACAAAGGACATACTCCTCTATCACTGGCTGCAATTGGGACATAGGTGGGTTGAATGGGCGACAGAACAGAAGTTATTTGCATGTAATTACCAATAACGAAGCACAATTGAAGGATATATTTTGTGACAAAAAGTCACAGATATCATACCTATAAATTCAGCCATCACAGATGTTGAGGAGACATGCTGAATATGGGGCCCTTAATATGATATCAAATCACATTTTCACTATCATTCCACTTAAGTAGAGGGAGATATACATAGACAGTTCAAAATTGACTTGGAGGTACACGTACCAGGCCCTGCCATGCATCTGTCTGAGGCCAGTCCACATGTTGGCATAGTTAGTACAACAGCAGAAGAGTTGTTGGCTGGTGGTGGAGGGCTGGCAACACAGGATCTGCAAAGTAAATAATGACAAGATATGGAAGAGAATATCTGAGGCATATTCAGTTACAAAAAAAGTATGTGATGAGTGAATTGTTTGAGTATATATGTACAAGATACAATGAATGGAAATGTTGAGCCGCAACAATCAAGGATATACTTTTCTGAAGAACTGTGACATCGATAGCAATGTGACATACCTGAGTAGATGTTATGTTATGTTACCAAATTTATAAAGCGCATGGCTGCCCCAGCGACAGGGCGTCCCAGCCCTGGTTCCAGATCGCAATGACAAGGAGGGAATCTGAGGCGGATGGATTATGCTGGAAATAGCCAAGTCTTTACTGCCTTTCTGAATGCCCCGTGGTTCTGAATGCTCCTGATGGAACCTGGGAGGGCGTTCCAAAGGGCAGATGCCAAGGCATGGAACAACCGACCACCTGCCCGTGCTCTTGTGACTAGAGGAACGCATGCTAGGTGTTAATCTGCAGAGCACAACTTGCAGCTAGGGACGTAAGGGATAAGAAGATTGGATAGAATGTGGGAGCTTGGGAATTAAGAATTCTTTGTGAGATGCAGAATGTCTTAAAGTGGATTCTCTGGATGATAAGTATGTATTGAGACGCTGGGCCTAGTTGATGCTCTGCCACAGGAGGGGATACTACAGGGGCTGCTACTACTCCATCTGTTACAAGTCATGTGTTAGACATGGGGACTATTAATTGAAGCTGATGGGGCAAAAAGATTACTATTTTTCCACTCTAAAGAGATGAGGAGAAATGTGTGTGAGTGACATCTGTGGGATGTGGGTGCACATCTGCAAAGGGGGAGATTCACGATGTTTGAAAACAGTGTGAGATAAGTGAGGAGTTGTCATTTAGCTGATAGATAGTAGTGTGCTTGTCTTGCCCAATGGAGGGATTCCCCTGATTAGGTAGGAATTTGGTGGGTAAGGGTGCATTCTGCACCCCATGAAGAGATTTTACTGCCTGTATCCTGGAAATCTTCTTCACATGCCATCTCTCACAATGGCATTTGTTCTCTAAATCCCCCATAGCGCAAACCTCCACCCCAATGCATTCACCCTATCAGTAATCTTCTCCCACATATCCACCTTCTCCACTTGACTGAGGAAGCATGGAGGCTAGACATCTAGTTATGTAGATCCCATCTACCACAAAGTTAACTGGAAATTCTAACTCCTCCTTCTTCCACTTAAGTGAGGTGGGCTGCAGTCTGGGGACTAAAACTGGTGTGTGGCATCCACAGTGTTACACTGTTAAGGGGTAGAGTTCATAGCCTTGATTATGGCTGTATTTATGTGTTTCCAGGGTTGTTTGTCGGGTTTTGCATTATTTCTTTCAATTGAAAGCTGATTCTCTATACTGTTCCATTGGGTGTTCTATGTAGCATAGCAGGGATTTCTGCTTATGCTGAGTAGAACTTTGCTTGTAGGCATGTGCCAAAATAAACCTGAAAAGTTACTAGTATTAATAATATGGTTGTAAATTATGCATGTGTATCTTTACCCCGTCTTATCAGAGAATAAAGATATGGACAGCTACTACTTTACGGAAAATCCACCTGGGTGTCTTGAATTGCATTCGAGTGGAGATTTCCACCTAGGTACAGGTGTAAATCTTTACGTGTGAAGACCTCCACGTATAGATTTCCCTTTCTGAATCGGCCCCATAGAGTGAACTTTGTGTCAGACCCCATTAGTCATTGACTTGCTTAGGTCATGCTCATTAAAACATTGCATCTCTAATGTGTCCATCACATTTTGAGTCAGCCTACTGCAGTTTGTGGATGGTTACATTATTATTATTTACATTTTGCGATGGTAATAAATTAGTACACAGAAGAGCAGCTTTATGCAGTGGGATCTCAGGCTGTTGTATTACTACTGAGGGTCCATTGAGATCTGGCATGGCCCACTTTGACATCTGCAGTCTATTGTTGTGAAAGTGGACTAGTGCCATCCACACCTCCTAACAAAAGAGCAAGAAGCCGGGAGGCAGGTAAGCGAGCTCTGCATGGCAATAGTTGACTTTTGATGTTGGATAACGCCTGCTGTGTCTGCTCCCATGTGACAAGTCTGACTAGCAAAGTAGATGAAGAAGAACAGAGTTATGCTTTTTATAATGACTCACAGTTCTTATAGGTAAGCCATCTCAGCCCCAGAGAGGTCTGCCCGAGATCACATGGCCAGTACTAGTAGGGAATCTGGGATTAGTAGTCTGGGTTTCCTCTTTCCACAATCATCAATCCAGTATAAAGTTACTGCTAGGTAGTTACAGCCCCCAGTTTGGAGTTAGTACAGAAAAGGCAGCTCCCAACATGATGTCACTCTTGAGAGGAGTATTCTTGTGTGAAGTCACTTCGGAAAGAAGTACGATGCCAACGAAGAAAGTTTCATTCACTGAACAGTTATGGCAATAATGCCTTTCCATTTGCGTTCTCACTGCATTCAGACATCTCTTCCTTTTCATGCACTGCCAGAAAGGCAGCTCCCAATGTCACTGCATTAACTGCTGAATACAGTCTGAATTGCTGCACATCAAGAACAGCTCCTAATATTCTTTCACTGGTGTAAAGGCAACTCTCAGTTTGGTAAAAGAACATGAAGGCAGTTCTCAGCCCCAACCAAGGGTTCTATTACGAGTCTGGGGGTCCACGGACTGCCAGACTTGCGGGGGCGTGTCGGTCTTTAGACCGCCCTATTACAATTAGTGTGGTTGGACCGCCATTGCTTGCCCCAACCACCAGGGAACTGCCACTTCCTGGTGGTGTTGTGACAGTCAGGAGGCTGCAATATGCTTGGCGGGACAGCAGCGGTCATGCCAAGCTTATTATGAGTTTCCGCTCTGCCACAGTATTCATGGCAGTTCTACCGCCATGAAAACCGTGGCAAGGAGGAAACAATGGTGCCTCATGTGGAGCACACCAGGAGGCACAACATGTACTCCCATGTGTGCATGCACATCAGTTCGCTTTACAGTCCATGCCGTGCAGGAACTGTTTTTGGCGTTTTTTAAATTTATTTAATTTTATTTTAGTATTTTATAGAGCGCGAACTAGACCCGCAAGGGTATCAGAGCGCTTTACAGGATAGACAAGTGCTATACAAAAGAACTTAGGAGGGGTGGATACATTAGGGATGAAATAGATAGATACTTTTTACAGAAACAAGCAGTCTCAGATCCCAGGGTGGGAGGCCCAGAGGTGCCGGGTGGATATCATCCGGAGAAGCCATGGTGAGGCCGTAGTAGGAGGTAGAACAAGGTCGCTGAGGTGAATGTATGGAAACAGTTAGGAGAGGAATTTGCCCATAAGGAAGGTTTTGGCCTCCTTTTTGAAGCGCGCCAGAGATGGAATTCTTCTAATGGCAGGTGGGAGTGAGTTCCAAATTCTTGGTACGGCCCCAGAGAAGGCCCGAATGTACGGGTTTTTTTTCCGCAAGCGTGCTGGTTGTAGCAAGAGGTCTCTGGCGGACCGGGAGTTTCTGGCTCCTCCGGATATCACGAGTTTCTGGGCGAGAAATGCAGGGGAATTGGAGTATAAAGCCTTGTGAGTGATGCAAGCCAGCTTAAGTTGGATTCTGGCCTCGAGGGGAAGCCAATTCAGAGCTTTAAGGTGTGGAGAGATGTGGTCGAATTTCTTTGAACCTGTTAGGAGTCTGGCGGCAGCATTGAGGCAGGCTTTTAATGGGGCCAGGGAGATCTTGGGTAGACCTGCGAGGGTAGAGCATCCATATTCCAGTCTGGAGATGACTAGTGCCTGGATTGCCATTTTTAGGTCGGGAGTGTCAAGGAAAGGTTTCAGGTTTCTTAGATAGCTCAGGTGAAATCTGGGTGTTTTGGCCATCGAGTTGATGTGGCCACGCATATTCAAGCTGCAGTCTAGGGTTATTCCAAGGGATTTAGCAGAGTCCACAATGGTTGGTGGGCAGTTTAGTGCTGTGACCGACTTGATCCATTCCAGGATGTCAGGGTTGGTTTTGGGTGGGGAGATTAGAATAAATTCAGTTTTGTTTGCGTTAAGTTTGAGCTGGTTCGAGGTGAGCCAATGTACAGTCAGCTTCAAGGCCTCATTTAGGGAAAGAATGTCCTCAGGAGAAGAGATTTTGATGTAGATCTGGGTGTCGTCGGCATACATGTGGTAGAAGATATTGGCGGTGCGAAGCACTTCTGCGAGCGTTTCAAGGTAAAGGTTGAAGAGGGTAGGGGACAGGGTTGATCCTTGGGAGACACCAACCGTGATCGGAGAGGGAGCGGATAAGGTACCATTGATGAGGAATCTCTGTGAACGGTTTTGGAGGAAGGACCTAAACCATTCAAGTACGGGGCCATCTAGTCCCATCCTGAGTTTGAGGCATTCAAGGAGTTTTTCGTGGTTGACCGTATCGAAAGCCGAGGAAATATCTAGGAGGATTATGAGACAGGTTTTGCCTTGGTCAAGGGCTTGGAGGGCATCATCCACGATGTGGAGGAGGGTGGTTTCGGTGCTGTGCCCAGGTCTGAACCCGGATTGGAAGTCGTCAAGTAGATGGAAGTTGATGATGTGTTGGCTCAGCTGCTATTGCACACATTTCTCCAGCACTTTAGCTAGGAGTGGGATATTAGAAATAGGTCTGTAGTTGTCAGGGGAAGCAGGATCCAGCATAGGTTTTTTTAAGATAGGGATGACTTGGCTGGCTTTAAGAGAGTCAGGTATCGATCCCTGTAGGAGGGAGGCGTTGATTATTGCAGTCCAACTAGGGATGATAGCCTGAGAGGCAGCGGCAAGGCAGTTAGAGGGGAGAGGGTCGTTAAAGTGGTTGTTCGGGTTTAAGGAGGATAGAATTTTCGAGACGGAATGTTCGTCATAGACTTTGAAGTTGGACCAGTGCGCTTGGTTTTTGGGTGATGTCTGCGGGGGCAGCACGGAAGGATGAAGCAGAGCCGGAGGGGTTAGGGAGTAAGAGGCGGATCTAAGCTCGTTTCCTAGGGCAGCGATTTTGCCGGAGAAGAAGGAGGAAAATTCCTCGCATGATATTAGAGATTTGGGGGTTTCTTTAGAGGTTTTTGCCAGTTTGTTGGATTGGTGTTTGACCATTTCGAATAGCTTGCGCAGTCTGTTCTTGGCGTTCTCCAGTTCTGTTCTGAAGAATTCTTTTTTTGACTTGAGGACTTTCCTATTATAGGCATTTCTGGCCTGGTGGAGAAGTTTTAGATGGGCTGCTGATGGGTGCTGTTTCCAGTTTCGTTCTGTCTGCCGGAGGGATCTCCTCTCATTATTGAGGGATCCGTTGAACCAGGGGTCCTGTCTTTAATTTGGGTTCTTTTTAGTTTTAGCGGAGCAAGATCATCAAGAATGTTGGATAAGGTTGTGTTGTAATGTTCAGCGAAGTTGTTGACCAAAGTGATATGAGGGGGGGTCAGTCTCGCAGCGAGCAGCCAGTTTCCCGTGGTCAAGGTTCTTGGTGTCTCTAACCCAACGTTTGGGAATCACGGGTTGTGGTGCTCTTGTCCTGTGGGTGCCAGGTAGAAGGAAGGTGATAGCATGGTGGTCAGACCAATCGCATGGGTCTATAGCGATGAGCTTAACTGCTGATTCCTTAGCGATGATCCAGTCTAGAGTAGTGCCTTTCGAGTGAGTTGGGAGTGTGCAGGCTTGGGTAAGGGCTAGGTCGGCCAGGAAGTCTCTAATGGCGTTGACCTGTGGGTCCTTGGGGTCATTCCAGTGCAGTTTGAAGTCACCAAGGAAAATGTCTTTGGAGCTGGGGGAAACCTTGGCTGTGATGATTTCCATGAGGTGGTCAGTGAAGGTATCATTCATGTCTGGGGGGTTGGTAAAAGATGTGCAGTCTGCACAGTAGGGTGGTGTTGCTGCAGATAGAAAGTGCAAGGTATTCGCAGGAGTCAGTGGGATCTGCCATAAGTTCAGTAACGAGGAGGTTGGAGCGGAAGATGCAGGCAATACCTCCCCCTTTTTTTTTTACTGCCTGTCCAGCCTAACGATGTTATAGTTGGGAGGGACTGAGAGGTCGAGGCAGGGCGATGAGGCTTCATTGAGCCAGGATTCGGTCAGGATCGCTAAGTCTGATTTTAGGCTCAGGATGAGATCGGCGACATCCGCGGCATGCTTTACTGCAGAGCGGCAGTTAATTAGGAGGCCGGATAGTGGGAGGTCGGAGTGAGTGTCGTGAGGAGGGGCAGAGATGGGTACTAGCGCTAGGTTGCTGTCAACGATTCCTCTATTGCGGAGGGTAGCTGGCCTGTTGGGGTTGATTGCAACCGTGCGGATAGCGTGTTCGTTGCTCAAGATTAAAGGGTAAGGGATTGCCAGGGCAGATTCGTAGCTAATGAGGAGGTCTAGAACTTCTTCCTCCATGAGGTCTAGTGGACTAGGAGTTACAGGGGCAGATTTGTAGGTGAGGAGGAAGGCCAGAATTTCCTCCGAGGAGGAGGAGGCAAGGCTGCTTGCGAGGGCGCAGGTGTCTCAGGGATAGCGGTAGAGGGTGAAGGAGGGGCTTGGTGGACGGGAGGGGAGCAGAGACTTGCGGGAGCTTGAGATTCGAGAAGGAGCGTTCGGTGAGGTGAAGGAGGTTCTTTAGTTCCAGGATGGAGTTATGGATGCTTTGTGTTAGTTCGGTTGCTCTGAGGTGGAGAGTTTCAATATCCCTATATGAGGGATACTCTTGCGGGCAGAAGGCCGATGGTTTGGGCACGATTCTGATAGCATGCACAGGTAGCAAGGTAGTGAGGCTAGGTCGACCGGTGTCGTGAACCCTTGGAGGAGTTTCAGTATCCAAATGGGAGGGAAGAGTTAGCGGGCAGGAGGTCACGGGTTTGGGGACGATTCTGTTGCAATGTGTTGGTAGCGTGGAAGAAGGGCTTGGTCGACAAGTGCCGTGAGCACTTAGAGGAGATTCAGTAGCCGGGTGGGTCAAAGGTTTGGGGACGATTCTGTTGGCAAGTGCTGGAAGCGTGGAAGAAGGGCTTGTTCGACCAGTGTCGTGAGCCCTTAGAGGAGATTCAATAGCCATGTAGGTGGGAAGAGCTGGCGGGCCAGGGGTCGGTGGTTTGGGCACAAACCTGTTGAAATGCGCTGGAGGCATGGTAGTGGGGCTAGGCCGACCTGAGTCATTGGCCCTTGGAGGGGTGGTTTGTGAGTGGCTAGGCACCCTTGGAGGAGAGGTCAAGAGATGGCGCAAGGGGAGCGTAGACGAATGAGGGTTGTGCACATATTGTTTGAGGAGGGTGAAGAGGTCCGCAAATTTATTGAGGTCTTTGGGTGGAGCTTGGATCAGGACAATGCCGTTTTTGTATAAGGTGATTGTAAGGTCGGCTCGCAGGTTTGAGGATGGTGCGATCGTGAGCTTAGTGCCGTACGGGATATTCCTGGCATCGTGTACGTTAAGGAGGTTCGAGATGGCTTTGCGCCATAGCGAAGTTTTTCTGGAGTAGAAGATGAGGTCATTGATGACTGTGCCCTTGTCTGCGCTGAATCGTAGGTCAGAGTTCAGGGTCTCGGGATGATTTTTCAAGATGGAGCGTTTGAAGGATTTAGCAGCGGTTTTGGAGAGATTAGGAGGATAGGCCACAGTGTAGGAATTGTCGCCAGTAGAGGTCAGGCCAGGCCCTGCCATGCTGGCAAGAGTGGGGAAGCTTGGGGCCAGGAAGGATCTGAAGGAGGTTCCGGGAGTGGCAGCAGCAGCGTTGATCCATACTCAGGGGGACCGCACACGAGGTCCGTAGAGGTGCCAGGCTCCGGCAGTGAGGAGAGCGCTCAGTGGCCTAAACAGGAAGTCCGCCGCCGAGCAGGGCGTTCCAAGAGATAGGGATCGGGCCAAGGCTCAAGGGCTGCACAGAATGCGTTAGAGAAGGGTGTCTTAGGGGAGGGCGATCCCCTTTACGGAGGCTCCGCTGTAGGGAGCGAGAGATAGCAATCCATCTACAGCTTAAACAAATGCTCCGTAATAAATGGAAAACTTATGCATATCCATCTGCTCCTGAAAGCCGGAAAAGGTCCGACGGCGTTTCGACCCCAAGAGTCAAAGGGTCCTCATCAAGACTAAAATAGTATTGTGAGTGAGAAGCTAAAGAATGACCAGCCCATCACTCAACATTAGGGACTAGGCAATTCTATCCAAAATAAGTTTTTCCAGAAAAGGTTCTGAGCCTAATCACGCAACTTAGGTGGGATAGGCACAGTAAAAGTCAAAGGTCAAAATGGGGGAATGCGTCTCCTAAGTGTCAAGCGAGAAACATTCAGATCAATGGCCTGTCCTACTCACGTGCTTTATGTGGAGTATTTACAGTCAATTTCAATATGAGTTGTTATGAGCGGAAAACACAGCCACCCTGCTGGCCCCAGGCAAGCGTCGATCCCTCGGAGGCATGGGGGGAGGATTCACCGGCAGCGTGCCCGCTGCCGGGCTGCAGACCAAGGGCTCCATGCAGGTCCCAGGCGGCGCAGGACGCTAAGCCTCAGGGCGGGACCCGCCGCCGAAGACGATGGCCACGGGGAGGGTCTCTGCGAGCGGCGCCGGCGCCTGGGGTCACCCACTGGCACCTGGGGGCCTCGATCCTCCAAATGCAGGCAGGCACCGGCTCGGGGGTCACCCACTGGCACCCGGGGACCTCGATCCTCCGAAAGCAGGTAGGCACCGGCTCGGGTGAGCCCACATCAGACAGCCGGACTCCGGGCAGGGCCGAGGTGCAGCAGCGGTAGGGGCTGCAAAGACCAGCGCCGGAGATCAGGTGGCGCCTGTAGCCACTGCCAGGCTCCGGGCAGGTCAGAGGGGCAGCCGCGCCAGAGGCTGCAAAATGGTGCCAATACCAAATGGCGTTGGCATCCACAGCCCCCTCGCTGGTATCAGGCGAGACGTCGGACCTCCGGGGGTGGAGGAGGAGGAACCACCGTCCAGGTGCTGGCCGCCGGGCTCCTGTCAGGTCCTCAGTGATGCGGAGCGACGGCAGCAGGCAGGGACGCCTCGCCGACTCCTCTGGTCATCGGGAGAGACTCCTCAAATGGCGCCCGCACACAGGGTCATCAACCAGCCATCCGGCGAAGCCCAATCCCCTGGAGGCAGGCAGGCACGGGATCCACGGGACTGGAGGAGTCAATCAGCCATCAGGCAGCCGGACTCCGGGCAGGACCGAGGCGCAGCAGTGGTAGAGGCTGCAAAGACCGGTGCCGGAGATCAGGTGGCGCCGGTAGCCACTGCCGGGCCTCGGGCAGGTCAGAGGGTCAGCCGCGCCGGAGGCTGCAAGATGGCGCCGAAACCAAATGGCGTTGGCAACCACAGCCGCCTCGCCGGTAGCAGGTGAGACGTCGGACCTCCTTGGGCGGAGTAGGAGGACCCACCGTCCAGGTGATGGCCGCCGGGCTCCAGTCAGGTCCTTAGGGACGCGGAACGACGGTGGCAGGCAGGGGCGCCTCGCCGACTCCTCTGGTCATCGGGAGAGACTCCACAAATGGCGCCCGCACACAGGGTCATCAACCGGTGATCCCAATCCCCTGGAGGCAGGCAGGCACGGGGTCCACGGGACCGGAGGTTCCCATTGTGGTGCCCATTTTCTGGGCACCGTAGTGGGAACGTAAAAAAAAGACAGCCAGATATGAGAAATAGTCGTAATCTGGCGGGCGGCCCGACTATGGGTTTGGTGGTGCAGCGGCAGGGCGGACCCAGCACCGCACAGTCAAACTTCTAATTTGGCCCCAAGTGTGATGTTGCCCCAGTAAAGGCAATTCTCGGTGTGCTTCCACTGATGAGAAGACAGGTCCCACTGTGATGTCACGGTAGTAAAGGACTTTCCAATACGTTCTTACTCGTAAGATGGAAGCATTATTGTAACTACTTACATGGGCACATCTGGGTACTGTCTGTGTGCATATTTGTGCTTTGATGAGTACAGTTCGAGTACATCCCACAACAAAGCAAGACAGACATGTTCCTAAAGCAAGAGAGACCTATTGGCTTTGTCAGTGCTTTTTACTCCACAGAACACAATTTTAGTTTTTAAATTTACTGGAAACTGTCTCTGTGTAAAATGGGTAAAGCAGGTCCCTACAGCTCATGCTGTGCAGGTAGCATCCACAATTCAGAGGGCCCCGTTAAACCTAAAGCCTCAGAATATATGGGATTTGCAGAGTGTCAGTGGTCCCGCAACACCTCCTGGAGGGGGTCTCCATCATGTGTTTATGGACTTGTGCTCAGCATTAGGAAATTAGCATTTCCAGTGGCAAAGGGGGTACTTTTTCTTTAATACAATTTCCAAGCCATGAAAACTCTGTTTTCACAGTTATGGCTAAACCAGTTTGCCTGTTCCAGGAATACCCTTAAGATCAAATCCCAGACAACCTGCTGGAGGGAGGCGAAGTGCAAATCATCGTGTCTTCTGATATAACCCGGTTTCAATTGATTTCTGGCGCTGCTTCCCTTAAGATCCACATTTGCAGATAAACGAAGCAAATTCGCTCAAAAACAAAACGTTTCTTTCTAAAATGTGGATTTTACAATGTATCTGTGAGCCCCGCGGCGGCGTCTGTAACCTTTCCCTGGAGTGCTCGAGGCCTACCAAGCCGCAGATACTGTACTATATCAAACCCCATTTCTTTGCGGCTCAGTGAATAAAATACTGCGCTTTCTCCTAGTGACTGACTGAAATAAAATAATCTATGATGCATGAACAAGTCTCAATGAAATAATAATATCCTTAGCAGTGAAAAACGGATTGGTAATACAGTAATTGAAGCGATTTATCGCCGTCTACTTGAGCCGGCCTGCTGAAACAGCCTGCTATTTTATTTAATCTCATATCAGAGGAATTACGGGGTGGTAATCCATTGTTAAACATCATTTAGAATGATGGATGGAAATGTCAGCTTTTCCAGCATAATCAATTCATATCTCATTAGTACATATTATTTATGATTCTCATAATGGGACCTGCAGGGGTCTCCAGGGGGGGAATGGAGACCTCAGCTGTTGTTGAAATGAGATGAGATATACTGTAGCTTATGAGTTAATAACTGCATATAAAAAATGCTTCCCCCGTAGTATTGATTGTTCATAGCATTCTACAAATGAATTGAGAGCCCTCGACCTCGGCTCTCGCGCTGCGTTCAGTGACAGTTCTACTACTAATGCGGAAGCCGATAATAACTCAGCTGTGTGGGGAAGGGAGGCACCGCTGTGAACAATGGGTATGAGGAAAGAGGGCGTCTGAAAAAATATAACTCTATGATGTATAATGCCGCAACAAGTCTAAAATCAAATGCAAACATCAGCAAATACAATTATATCTTGGAATCCTTGCTGGTGAGCGTTAGTGATTCAGTATTGGAAAAAGATACTTTTTCATTGTAAGTGAGTAACCCCTTCAAAGGGCCCATCCAATAAACGATGTCACAGCGGGTTAACCCAACCACACCTCAGCAGACATTTTGGGTTCCCTTTTGCTGGTAACGCAGTTGTGAATGAAAAAGAACTGGCGCCCGGATTTACTAAAAAAACGTGATCAGACCCCTAGGATTTTGCGGCCAGGGCTGGCAAATTTTGCAGCAAAGAAAGCAAAATGTGTGGTCCCAAACCCTCTTAATTTGCCGTATTTTTGCAGCAGGAAGAACATGTGCCTGTCTAAAACTGAAGCTCGTCCTTGGTGTGTCACTACTGGAGACTTTGACAAGGCATAGTCTGTGGCCTGGTAGAGTGTCAAGCAAGGAGAGCGCCTCGGAACAGGAGGGTGTCTGATGCAGAGAGTGCAGATCTAAGTTTGAAACTCTGCTCTGTGGTATCTGCCAATCTCCATTCCAAAGCTGCACAGGGCAACAGGGAGTGAAAGGAGTGGTGGGGACATAGGAGACTCGTAGTGGGGGACAAACAGGGGGGAGGAGAGGGGCACGATGGGTATCCTTGGGTTGTTAGAGGGGGAGTTTTGCCCATGGAAAGAAGAGGCTCAGGCGGGGTGTGCAGTGTAGAGGAATCAAGAAGCAGCAAGGGGGTTGGTGTGTCTCATGAAACAAAGGGCATAGGGAATGGAGGAGGCCTGGGAAGGCAGGGACTTAACCATGGTTAACACAGGAGGTGGGCCAGTGTATTAGCAAGATGTTAACAGGCAGGCCACAAAGGAACTCAACAGCTAGCCTGTTGCTCATTCTTTCTTTTTTTTGCTTTTCTGTCTTTCTTTGGCACAGCTCAGTGCAGAGGTAATAGAAGGAGGATCAGCCTCATTTCTTTTCAGAAATGACCATATTTACAGACACTATTGTAAAAATTGGGAGATTTTTACGAAAGTCTAAATTTTGTGATTTTTTTGCTAATCACAAAATGACAACATCCTAGCGGGTCTGTGTAAGGTGCAGTGCAGTGCTGTATGAAAATCTGCAGTGAGGCGTCAAAGGGGAAAAATTGTCTAGCATCATATTTATAAAGAGTTGTGCACCAATGATACATTTGATCGCAATCATGCAAAAAAAGACATTTTAGCATGGCGCTAAGCACTATCGGACAAAGCAAAGGCGAGCAAGCAATGTCTTGCATCAGGTATGTACTCGAGATGCATCCTCCAGTATGAATTTGTAAGAGATGATAGCCAAGGGCGAGAGGCAGAAAATATGCAATTTTGCAGAAATTACTCTTGTGAGGGAATATTATGGGACATTCAGCAACACTATTGTTTGCACCTGGTTTCATTTGGCTCTAGGTTTCTATGGAAGGACAGGTCAAGCTAGTTTAGCAGATCTGACAATGGACCTGATTATAATTGGTAAGAGATTTGCGACCCATGCGAAAATTCCTTTTTACTCAGGAGACAGAATTCTAAGTTGTGTGAAGTTTATTGCACCTGGTAATTATCAGGTACAATAGTGTTCATACTCTTTGTTGAATTTCAGCAACTCAGACCTGTCAGAATTTTACCAGAAAAAAGAGTAGAGCATTTACAACAACATGCAGATTTTGGAGCTCTAACGCACAAACTCCAAATGTTGTTTCCCAAAAATTCAGAATAGGTGCACTTTATCTCACTCGATAAATTCTGAAAACCAGTCAGATTTTATCAAGAGTGAAAAATAGCACATTTCATCTGGGGTTCTCTGAATCAATGTCTTTGCATGGAATCCTATGCTGTTTGCGCTGTTCCGTGCCCCTTTACACTCTCTTTGTATACACTCAGCGGCTGCTCCTCAGCTATGGCGAAGGAGCATTGCCCCCCAAAAACATCAGGAAAGGAGAAAAAAACTACACTCGTTTTATTTCTCCTTTCCTGCTGAGTCTTGGGGGCGGGGCCAAGGGGGTGACGCCAGTGAGGGGGCTGATAGTGCACTCCCTTCACTGCGCATGATGGTTTGGCCGTCCATCTCAGGCCGGCCAAACCATCATGCGCAGTAAACCTCTTTCAACCCCCAGCTGCATTGCTGGGGTTGCAGAGAGCAGACACAGACTCCCGTCTGTCCTGGAGCACTAATCGAGGGTGCTCAGGCAATCCTGAAGCTGCTCTCATGTGGGAGCAGTTTCAGGATTGGCTGCAGGGCATTCTGGGAGCCTGTGCCTGAAGCAGAGGAGCATGACGCGGGGTGCCCCCTTCCCTTTGAGACCCGTATGACCCCCTCAGCCCACCCCGCCACTCGTCCCAAATACGGGCCACTGCTGTATACACTGCTGGAAGTTTGTAAGGGCATCTGGCACTGAAGTCACATCAACTCTTAACACAAAATTACCTTTTGTGTGTGAAAGTTGATTGGTGCTGCTGTTTACAGGGCAATGCATCTTGAAACAGCTGCTTAGCATCGTGCAAGCACTCATCAAAACATTAGTAAATTTGGGCTGAATGTCTTTTGCTGTCATTGGACGCTTCCCTTTAAAGTGACTGTTCATTGGTTGGTGTCATTATAGGTCCCTAAACCAAGCAGAAATTAACCAGAAACCATCCTGGAACCATTATTCTGGATGACTGTTGGTGAGTCAGCATTAGATTAAGATAATGTTTTTTTTACTGTCATCAATTAAAATTATATTTTGCAACACTTATGTGAATGACATAACAACAGACCAATGGACGAAGATGGTTGGCTAAGAGCCCTCATCAATAGTATATATAGAAAAAAATAAAATGCCTTTAAATGTGACTTCTTATAAATGATTTCACAATGGGGCCCAAAACCTCATCAACAAATATCATCAACAAACAATGTTTCAGAAATATTTCATACTTAGATTTTGTATTGAGTAAAAATAGCTGAAATTGCTTTCTTTTAATTGGAGTGTCCCCTTAAATTGTTCTTCTCGTCAATGATGTCACACTAGATCCCAAAATCGGCCCAGACATTATCAAACAAAAGAACAGCCTGTAATTGTTGTTGGTGGTGATGCTGTATTGACTGAAAAGAACTTCGATGTGTTTCATTTCACTGGATGGCCCCATTTCAATCGTCATATACCAAATAATGTCACAATCAGTACCAAAGCTCAATCAGCCATTCATGGACATCAATTCATCAAAATGCCAGGGGAGCAGAAATAACATCAAACACCCTTTGTCTTCAGTGACATCACATTAAGTGACATCATATTAGCTTCGACCTGATCCCAGGAAGTGATGCCGCATGACCATGTTCCTGATTACATCACAGTAACGGACATCAACAAAGTCTAGAGCAAACCTAACAGAAAATAAGTATTGATAAATGACAGAGAGATGGAGAAAAACAAAGAGGTTTAGGAATTGTTGGACCTGGTCCCTTCTGTAGGGTCACCCCAGATGTTTGCCTTGCTTTGCTGAACCTTTTTTGTTTTGCTTTTAGGAATGTGGTAAAGCACTATTGCTCTCCCTTCTAAACATGGTAAGATTGGCCTACAGCTGATTGATACCTTTAATTTACTTATAAGTCTCTACTAAAGGGTACTACATGTACCCAGGGCCTGTAAATTAAATGCTACCGGTGGACTGCAGCACTTATTACGCCACCCACTAATATAGCACTGTCAAACACGTCTGAGGCCTGCCACTGCAGCAAGTAGTGCAGTTTAAACTGACATTTCAACCTGGCAAAATAAACCTTTTGCCAGTGCTAAGTCTTCCTTTATACTTATAAATCACCCCTGAGGTAGGCCGTAAAGTATCATAAGGCAGGGTGCATGATACTTAGAAAGCAGGATATGTGTATTTAAGATTTACATGTCCTGACAGTGAAAAGTTTCTAAAGTTGCTTGTCATTGTAGCAAGGCTAACTATCCTATAGACTAACATTGGGTTACCTTATTAAACTAAATAAGTGATAACTAGAGTTTGGGAACAGATAGAGAGATATTTCTTCCACTCATTTGAATTGTCATGTAAAACTATCTTTAAATGTGAAGTCAATATTTAAATTACTATTCTGAAAATCACACTTTTAGAAAGTTGGTGTTTTTCTGCCTAAACCAAATATGCCTTTCTTCCAGTGTCCAGGGTGACATGATTGTAAAGGCTCTCATGCCGTGTGATGTGTACTCCTTCCAGACAGGGAACAAAAGGACCTTGGTCTGTGGGGAAAGGTGTTCCTCTCCTGAGAAGTATGTCCTGGGGTTGTAACTCAGTCCTTTCTGAGCTTCAAAGGATTGCATAAGGGCTGTGCCCATCCCATTCCTGACTTCTGAAGGTGCCTGCTCCATTACGTGCAAATGCAGAAGCCACCTGGGCCTGCCTGCCACTTGTCAACCTAGACAGTTTGGAGCCAACCCCAGCAGAAGAAGCAGAGCTGGCCAGAACCAGTTAAGGGGTAGACAAAGAGGGGGACCCCCCACAAAAAGGTTAGCACTGGGTATAAAAGTGCTCTCAGCACAGAGGGAGGGACTGGGGCTTGGTAGGTCCAGCATTCAAGCCATGTGTCGCTATGGCAAAAGTGAGAGTATGCAGTTCCTGTGGGGGTAGGGGATAAGGGGGGGGGTTCAGGGTTCCAGGTGTTCATGGGGAAAGAAGAAGTAAAGGTGGAATAGCTCCAATTAGGAGCAAGAGCCCTCACACACACAAGTGCTCTCTCGTTGCCACAAGATGTGGGCACTATGCTTTCACAATTCCAGCAGCCCCCTCAGAGAGAGCCTTAATCAGTGACTAACGCACAGTCTCCTAAAGCTTCCGATCCAAAGTTTTCACTCACGTTGAATCCCTCTAGGTCTGTTATGGATCCTTCATTGTTGGGCCCCTCCAATGAAATCTCAACTGTTGATACTCCTCCTCCTTGTGAAGATGTGCTGTCGTCACGTCAGCAGGCGCTGAGATTCTATTAGATTCACCAGAAGTCGACACCCAGGATTTAGGTAGGTTTCAGGGCAATGGCCTGTCCGGTAAGGCTTACTATCCTTCTCAGCCTCTCAATCCACAGATAAATTCTGGGAAATGTATGTTGCAAGAGGTGATGCATCAGGCTCTTTTGGGAGAGTCACAGCTGGTGCAATCCAGCCCGAGCCTTCTGCATAGCTTATTGCTCCCCCTTAAGCAGATTGTTGTTGAGATTCTTGAAGCACGAGCAGCCCAAAATCAAGCCAGCAAAGAGATTAATGAGCAACTGCGTGCTATAAGTGACAGTCTGACATATTGTAATGCTCATCTGGAGCAAGCGGAGCAGAGAATTTCGGTTCAAGAAAATAATCTTAATCAGTCTGATACCACAACATTGGCCCAGTCTAAAGAAGATATCGACAGTCTCAAATCATAGCTTGAGGAGATGGAAGATAGACCTTGTTGATCTAATCTTCACTTTCTGGGTATAACTGAAGGGCAGGAGAAAGGCCAGGATGTTGCTGGGTTAATTACAGAGCTGGTGAAAACATATGTAATCCCTTAGTCCCCAGTCTCAGCGAAGGATCTCACCATCATGCGAGCTCATAGTGTCCCTGGCTACTTACCTCCGAATCTAAAATACCTAAGAACGATTCTTGCCAACTTCGGGGACTACTGTATTCAGGGGCAAATTCTTAATCAGGAGCTGCACAAAAAGTATTTTCAAGCTACAGATAACTTTACATTTCGTATCTTTTCAGACATGTCACTGTCCACTGCCCATCGGCGCAAGGAGTTCAAGACCATGATTGACGCATTCAAAGAAGTCAGGGCACAGGCTGGGCTTATTCGACAGGCTAAACTAAAGGTCATTCACGATGGTCAATTTCATATTTTTTCGTCAATCTCGCCTGCTATGGAATTTCTGAACAGTGTTTAGAATTTGAATGCCCCCAAGGGCTAAGCATATTTTGCATTCAGACTCCATCCTTATGACGGAAGCAGATGATGTTACTCTATTCACAAGGCATTTTAACTAAGGATTGAGTTAACCTTTTTGTTATTGTTTCTTTTCAAGTGTATTTTACGATGAGTTTGAATGCGTTCTCTATGGGGGGTTGCATAAGTTGTGTTTCATTATGAATACCAGTGGTATGCCCCAGACAGATAAAACCAGCAGGCGTCCTGTTAATTGTTAGCATTTTTGTTTCTGTAGGTAAGTTCAGGTTGTGAAATATATACTTGTCTATATCTATTCCAGGGTCCTGGGAACTGATGTGTTTTTTGGATTTTATTTGTAAATTTTTAGAAGGCCTGAGCCAAATAAATGGTAAGCCAGCCGTTATTGGTTAAAAGAATTAGGTGTTGAGCCATGTGTACAGAAGGAGTTCTAGTAATCCCAGTCTGGAACGCCCTGTACCCGGGAAAGCAGCCCTGGGTGCTCCTCCAAGGCACCTATTGTGGGAAGGAATCACGAGGAGCGTTTGTTGGGTGGTTTGTTATGGGGATGAGCAATGGATGGGTCTTTGGGCCATGACGGGGCAGCCAGATCTCAGGGGGGGCTGTTTGGTAAGGGGGTAGCACTTAAGTAAAATAGCAAAAAGAAGTAGAGAGAATATACTGAGTTATACTTTGACTATGCTAGTTAGAGATTGGCAAGGTAGGGCCCTGTCTCTATGTTTTGATTGTGGTACTAGAGAACCATACGCAAGCGGGAGATGCAAGAAGAAGGTCAAGTTTAGGAAGTGAGTATGGTTGCCAAACGCATTAAAATCTTGTCATGCAGCGTTAATCGCATTAACAATAAGACCAAATTCTGGTCCATACTGGCCTGGCTTAGAGAGTTTAATACTACTGTCATTTTACTTCAGGTGGTCCATTTGAAAGCTTTATCACCTAAACCTAGCTTGCCCTATTGCATGTCGCATGCATTTTTTGCATCAGCGAGCACTGCTATTGGAGGGGTGGCAGTACTAATATCAAATGAGTTGGAGTGTCAAGATCTTCAGGTGCATCAAGAGAAGAAGGCCAGGTGAATATGGGTCCCGATTTCAATTCAGTATCAAATTCTTAATCTGATTAGCTATTATGGGGCTATATAGAGGATAATATCTCTGCTCTTGAGGCCATTTATGGTTTGGATATGATCTCTAGGGAGCCTGTGATTTTAGGGGGGGGGGTGACTTTAATGTCATCCAGAACATGAGATTAGATTCCTCTCTTGTAGGTAAGCAGCAAAATAAAACTAAATCTGACCGCTATTTAGCCAAAATGAGATGCAACCTGGCCCTTATTGATCCTTGGCAGGCCAAGCATCCATCAAAGCTAGCCTAAATTTGTTTTTCTAAGTGTTTAAGGTTGGCGTCCCCCATTGACTATTTTTGGATATCTCATTCTTTATGCATGGATAAGGCAGAGACTTTAGCATCAGCTTTTTCTGATCATTTGCGGCCCACAATTGAGCTCTCTAATACAGACGCTAGCTATTCCAATTCCAGATGGTCTTTGGACAGATCATTATTAATGGACCTAACCTGGGTTGCCTATATGTGTGATGCCCTGGAGGGCTTTTTAGAAAGGAACTTGGGAACTGCCACTTCTTTTTCTGTTTTAGGCTCTTTAAAGGCTTTTTTATGTGGTGAAGTGATCTCTTATAAAATGCAGCTTCTGAAAAAGTGCAAGGCTACAGTGGTGTCTCTGCAGTTATGAAGAGAGTGAGCATGTTGGTCACTATTAGCCTGGTCTTTGAAAAAGAAAAACAATAACAATATCAATAAGTCTATCAACGATAAAACCACAAGCAACCTGATCACTAAACCAGACCAAATCAAAGACCTGTTCCTTATGCACTATTCCAAAAAAAGTGTTAGCAGATTTTTTAATTCCATTAGGATACTGGTATTATTTGTATTTGAGACTCAAACGCAACCTCTTACTTTCCCTATAACAGTCAGCAATGAACACATCCACAAATGACAAAGCATCTGGGTGTGACGGGCTGCTGGTGGAGGTTTATAAAATATTTAGCCTACAACTATGTAGTATTATATCTCTTATTTATAATGAGTGATTTGCAGGCAAGGTACTACCCCAAGACATTTAATGAGGCAGCGGTCACCAGCTTTTTGAAAAAGGAGAAGCCCTCAGAAAATCCTGGCTTGTATTGGCCTATTAGTCTGCCAAACTGTGGCCATAAGATTTCTATCAAAATATTGACATGTGGACTAGCTCCACAAGCACAATGTTCGGTCCATCCAGACCAGAATGATTTTCTACCTACTAGAGTAATGTCCCCCAACACAAATTATTTGATTCAAGTGATCAATAATTTCTCAGTTAATCAAACCAAGGCCACTATTATTATGTTGGATTCTGAGAAAGCATTCGATCTGATGCAACTGGACATTTTATTCACAATCTTGTTTGAGTTTGGGTTTCTGTTGCAGTTTATCAGATTATTGCGTGCTTTACAACTCAGCTGAGGCAAAAATTGTCATCAATAACAGGTCCGCGGGCTATGTCATTGCCAGGCGAGGCACAAGACAGGGATGCCCTAATTCCCCTGTTCTTTTTTATTGATCCTTTAGTTTATGTGCTGAGACAAGATTCCGCAGTTCGCCCCCCTATCGAAAATGTGGCGAAGTTGAAGCTGTTCGCCAATTACATGATTCTGTGTTTGGCCACAGAGGAGGATAATATCAAGAATTCCTTTGCCAAAATCGAAGAAATTATATATCGGTGGTTATAAGGTCAATCATTCAAAATCAGAAGCTCCATTGTTCAATTCGTCTTCTTTGGTTTTTACATTTGAAATGCAGGCTCAGTTTGAGCTTGCCCCTCCTATTAGATATTTAGGTATTTATGTCACTTCAATTCCTTCTGATCCATACCGATTGAACTTTGTCTACTATAAATAAAGTTCAGGGGTTATTACAACAGTGACAGATCTTTAGCATTATCTATCATTGGTCGAGTTGCATTAGTAAAAAAGGTCATACTCCCTTTGTTTAATTTTGTATTTACCAACATTCTAATTAAGGTTACACAATCCTATTTTGATGAATTTGGTCACATTCTGAGATTTTTTTATGGCAGGGGAAAAAAAATAACGGACTGTTAGATTTGGGGGTCTCCAGTTGGCAGAGGTATGTACCTTTGTCCAAATAGGGACCCTTGCGTCTAGTCAGGGAAAGTAGGTACACTCCCGAAATAACCCCTGCTCACCCTCTTGGTAGCTTGGCACGAGCAGACAGGCTTAGTTCAGAGGCAGTGTGTAAAGCATTTGTGAACACATACAGTAATCAAGTGACAACACTACAAATGGACACCACACCGGTTATATATTTATAAAAATAGGTATACTTTATATAGATTTATCACAAGACCATAAACGACAAAAATAATCCACAATACTGTTAAGAATACTTAGTTCTGATCAAAAAGGCTTAATTCAAGGTTCTGTGCGAGTCGGTAGCCTCCTCCGGCTACGGCGATGTCGAGAACAAACAGAGTCTAACAATCCAGCTGACCGCGTCGAGACGGGCCAACACAGCGTAGACAGACTCGGTCACAGTACCTTTACTTGAAGCGGCAGGCACGGGCGTGCGAGCCGGATGGCTGTTCGTCGCGGTCGCGATGCAAAAATGGAAGCGTTGCAGGACGCGTTGTCCCTCGATGCGGTGCAGGCAGCGGCTCGTTGACGCTCGTCGAGACGGAGTCGGTGAGACCAGGGCCGTGCGTTGCAGGGCGAGACGGTGCTTCGATGCGGTGCTGGCAGGTTGCGGTGCGGCGGCGGAGCCGGATTCAGGAGCTGGCGTCGATCAGTCCGGACAGCGGTGCGAGTCGGGCGGTGCGTCGCAAAGCGTGCGAGCGGTGCCCAACTCCGGTGCGGTCACAGGACTCGAACTCAGCAGCAGTGACCGTGTCGGTCGGACCAGTTCGATTCGGCGTAGCGAAGCGTTGCAGGACGCGTTGTCCCTCGATGCGGTGCAGGCAGCGGCTCGTTGACGGAGTCGGTGAGACCAGGGCCGTGCGTTGCAGGGCGAGACGGTGCTTCGATGCGGTGCTTGCAGGACACCGAGTCGGTCGTGAGAGTCGGTCACAGCTCCCTACCTCTGTAGCCACTGAAACAGAGTTTCCAGCAGCAATTCACAAAGGGGTGAAGTCCAATGGTCCTGGGACTTCGGTCAGGGGGCAAGCTCTCTTCCAAGCCCTTGGAGATCCTTCACAAGTTGATGAAAGTCACAGCAAAGCAAAAGTTCCTTTCTCCTCTCTTTGGCAGTCAGGCAAACCACTGCAGGCCAATCCCCCAAGCAGCACTTCAGGCTTAGGGATAGTTTCTCCTCAGTTTCTTCTTGGTTCCGCTCCTCAGTAAAGGTTTCTTCTTGTTCCCAAAAGTGATCTAATCTTCCTGGGGTCTGGGTGCCCCTCTTATACCCTGATTCTCTTTGTTCTCTGGAGGCAGAGAGGCCTCTGCCTAGTCCAAAACCAGTTCTGGTCAGTCCTGGAGCACTTTGTTTTTCTGACTCCTTCTTTCCTTTCAGAATGTGGGGCAGAGTGCTCAGCCGCCCGGCAGGAGGTGGAGCCAGCATTGTGGAAGGCAGGCACAGCCCTATTCAGACCCAGGTGCAACTCCTCCCTCCACTCTGGCTGCGGATCTTTCTATTCAGCCCTGCGCTGACTCACCCTGTCTCCTGTAGCCACCCCCAGCCCCTGTCACTCAATCTCCAGACAAGGAATACACAACCTAGCAGAGGCAGGCTTGGATAGTTAGGCAAGAAAATACCCACTTTCTAAAAGTGGTATTTTCAAACACAGAATGTTAAAACCAACTTCACTAAAAGATGCATTTTATCATCCTGAGTTCAGGCATACTAAATTCGTTTTTCTACCATGTTCCCTGGGTCAGTTCTGACTATAAGGTGTAATAGTCAGTCTGCCCATTCTGGCCTATGGGGAGCAGGTAGCCTTGCAATAGTGAAAAACGAAAATGGCTGTAATTCACTATTAGGACATGCCACACACACCAGGGCATGTCCTACCTTATACTTACAATGCACCCTGCCCTAGGGCCTACTTTAGGGGTGACCAACATGCAGTAAAGGGAAGGTTTAGGGACTGGTAAGTGGGTGCACTCACCAAGTCGACATGGCAGCCCTAGGCTGCACACAGGCTCTGCGATGGCAGGCCTGAGACACATTTTACAAGCCGCTCCTGTGGGTGGCACAACCAGTGCTGCAAGCCCACCAGCGGCATTGGATTTACAAGCCCTGGGCACACTGAGTGCGCTGTACTAGGGACTGACAAGTAAACCAATCATCCAATCATGGAGTCACTAATACATGTATCAATTAACGATAGGGAGCACTTGCACTTTGGCACTGATTAGCAGCGGCAAAGTGCCCATGAGCATCTAGTCCAGCAAAAACATATCGGCAACAGTGGAGGCATTATGAAAAAATGGAAGGGAGACCCACGCCAAGGATGCCAGGTCTAACACGGACTAAGTCTTGCAATTAGAGAAGAAGGTGGCCTAGCCCTACCTAGGATCAAATTATATTATCAAGCTTATTTTCTTAGTTGACTAAATCTTAAGACCTACTCTACAGACTATTCAAGCTGTATCTATCTCAGCAAGGTGCTGGGAGAGGTTGGTATTGAAATGGCAATGTTTCTGAAAATCAGTGGCGGCTCCTCCGCTAAAGTGGAGGGGCGTCATCCCACTGCTTTGCAGCAGTGAAATAAAGGAAACATAAAATGATAATAACTCAATGTTATTATCTTTTTATGTTTTCCTGCTGCTGCAGCTTTGCCGGTGCGGCGGGCTGGGCTGCTCACACAGGAGCAGGGGGAGGAGTTGTTTGCCCACTCCAAGTGTGCATGAATGTTTTGCCAGCCCGGGATGGCCGGCGAAACATTCATGCACACTTGCATGTTCTCCACCCAGGCTGCATTACAGCCTGGGTGGAGAACATGCCGAGGCTCCCACTGCCTACCTGAGTGCCGAACCACAGCGCTCAGACCAATCAAAATGCTGTATTGCAGCGTTGTCATTGGCTATGGGGAGCCTGGTGCTTCCTGTTCTGGCCGTGAGGGACGACGGAGGGACGAAGGAGGAGAGACGCGGCAATCAGGTATGTTTTTTTTCATTATTTTTTTTACACCCTCTCACCCCCTGCCCTAATCGGTGCCGGCCGCCACTGCTGAAAATACCCTGGCTCCCCAAGCGCACTAGGTATAAGACTCCTCATGCTTTGAGTGTCAGATGCACTAGAACCTGGCAGGAATATAAGGTACTAGTAGTAGTAATACACTTTATTTTGGTCAAAGAACATAAAAGCGATAAAAATAAACACATCAAAAGGAATTATGATTAAAACCCATAGAATTACATGATAAATGTTAGCACAAACAAGTACAATAACAGATAAAATGCAACGGCCTGACCATTTCCAGGTGCTCTCTGCTCACAACAATGCTAACAACTTCACCCAATTAAAATGTAACACATATGTGGCAACCACGATTTCATGAATCAGCCAATTAAGTCAAGGAGCAAGGTAATGAGAAACATAACTGCAATAAAGGAAAGAAAGAGAAAAAAATCGTGCATCTTTGAGAAAAAAAGTACACAGTACACACATTAAAAAATCATAACAGTATTACAAGCCATAAGCACATAATAAAATTGCAAGAACAGTGTGGCATTGGGATAAACGTGCATAACAACAATGGACGATCGCCTCTTCTGCAATCAAAGGCTCCCAACACTAGGGAAGCCTGTTGCAAATAAGTTGTTGCCCCATAAAACGAAACAACACTTACCATAACGGGAGACCCAGACTTTTCCTTATCAAGCCCACTGCAAGCAAAAATCTACTCAGACAGAAAACTGTTACACTGCTCAAGTCAGAACTAATAATTCTAAAAGCAGGTAAAAAGTTCCGAAACCCCAAGTACCGGTAGTATGGTTTCAATCATTTTGCTCTGGCATGTGACTACAATCGGCAACTGAATATAATGTGTTCAATGGTTTCTACCCGTTCAGGGCAGAGGAAACAAAATATTTTGTCCGGGGCACCTTTTGTTCCATTTGAACATATAACTATTCAATGCCAAAGTACCAATCCTAAAGTGTTTTGGCAAAATGTGGAGTAATCTCATCGAGGTATACTTCAAACGTCAAAGTAGATTTTATCATTAAAAACCTACCAATAAGGCTATCACTTTCAGCATTCCTGGTATATTCAGCTTTTATATACCCCAAAAACATTCTTCACTAACACCTTAGAAGATGAATTAATAGAAAGGGTTTTGGTCCACATGACCCTCAATCCCAGAATATAAAGCCATTTCTTAATGTGGGACAACCAAGGAGTAATCAGATTCCTGTCCAACCAGTTTAATTCCTCTAGGCCTTGCCTATAAGATTCCAATTCGGGGTAGACCAAATCCTAACCTAATGTACAAGGGGCCTCAAGACTGCCAAGTCACCAATAGACTTTAGTGCCAGGTCAAAATATATAGGGATAAGAGGAGTACAAAGGGGTCGGCTGAATAGCGATTTTATGAAATTATTTTCTCTTACTATAAAATAATTTAATGAAGCCGTGCCTCAAACAGTACAGCCAACTGGACAGTAGCCTTATACCCTTCTAGAGCTGGTAAAACTACCCTCTGAGAGAGAGGTGGCCCTGTGGATTTTTCCTATGGCCCCTGATTTATGCAAAGCAGTAGCCTTACTCTTTTCGATATTGTTGGACTTGGCCCTTTTTGCAGTGTCATCTCAGAACTTTTTGCCTTCCTCCTGTATTTTTTCTGACCTGTTGGTGGTTTTATGACTCTGGGCACTTCATCACTGCTGATCTATGCTAAAGTACATGTGCTCTCTATGGTAAACTTGGTAAGATTGTTCTACACCTGTTTTGCATATTTAATTTATTTATTAGTCCCTGGTACAGTGGTATCCCATATACCCAGGGCCAGTAAATTAAATGCTAATGGTGGGCTTGCAGCGCTGCTTGCGCTACCTACCAAAGTAGCCTTTTAAACTTGTCTCAGGCCTCTGCCAAAGCAGGGCCTGCGCGCACAGTTTACTGCCGCTGTGACATGGCATATAAAATGGTTGCCACGTCTGCAACTCCCCATTTACTACATATAAGTCACCCCTAAGGTAGGCCCTAGCTAGCCCTATGGGCAGGGTGCGGTGTAGGTAAAAGGTAGGACATGTGCCTTAACTGTGTGGCATGTCATGGTAGTGACAAACAGCCTATTTGGTTTCTCACTGCTGTGAGGCTGCCCTCACATAGGTATGCATTGGGGATTCCCTGATATGTGCTTCAGTGGTAATTCCTGATCTGAGAGGGGTTGCGTGACCAAGTTTGGTATGTTTGGAATAGTAGCGATAAATCCTGCTTATTGGTTGTCAGCGGTGAGGATAAGACTTGCGTTATCGCAGTACTACAGTGACGCATGATTGCACTACAAGCTCTACATTTAGACAAATCACGTGTTTTGGACCTCTCCTAAACTTTTTTGCCACACCCCTTAAGTGTCAGTCATGTCTCACCTCCGTTATCCAGTAGTTGTTGTGATAGAAGGTGCGTTTAACATTAACATGTTGTATCATTCAGTACACTGTGAGTGGCATAAAGCGGTTCTGTCAGGATCTTCGGTGTCATATGGGTAGTTCTGCCAGAAGGGTGGAACTGCAGGAGGCCTTATCGGCCTGGTGAACAGCCGCAAACTGGGTGGTTGAGGATGATGATGAGGAGCTGGGAGAGGAAGACCAGCAAGGGGGTTTTGTAGCTCAGGACCTGCCTGTGAGGGTAAGGACCTCCAGACCTGGCAGCAATATGTCCTTGGGAAGTGTGTCCCCAGAGGAGCTGACAGAAAGGCAGAGGGCCAGAGATCTAGAATGGGAGCTAGCAAAAACACGAATTAGAAAGGGAAGAAAGGGAGCACCAGCTGGCGTTGGAAAGGCTCAGATTGGAACATGCCAAGGAGCTAGCGCAGCTGGTTGTGGAGGAGAGAAAGGATGATGTGGAGAGAGCCTTAGTTCAGGAGAGGATGGCGGAGGCAGAGAGGGCCTTTGCCAGAGAGAAACTAGTTCTTGAGGATAGGTTGTCCCCTGAGCGTAGTTTGAGTGTTCTGGATTCACCAGTGAGGGTGGAGTCCAGTGGTGGCAGCAATGTTGTGTCCAGTGTAGAAAGTTCCACTCCCAGATCCCAGATCGTGGTACCTAGTTCCCAGGTATTCAGACCATAATAAGGATATGCTAAATCTTATTCCTAAATAATCAAAGTGACTAACTTCCTCCAGTGATGTGAACCCAAGTATTAATTTCTTACAAAATAATCTGTGGGGTTTTATAGTCGTAAATTTAGTTTTTGGTAAATGCAGGATCTGTGAAATCACAGGACCATCTAGTTGCGAATTTCCCAATATTGCCCCAAATCTCTGGCTTAGTTATATTCAGATTAAGAGTTTCATCAGTGAGAGTCTTCAGGATTTGCCCCAACTAGCACCAGATATTAACAAGGCCTTTTTTATTGTCCTTCTTAAAGGTATATTCAATTGGTATTGCCTGCTTCAATCGAAGCTGGCTGAGAAAGATGTATCACCACTTCTAAATGCCATCACTAGTGCAACTAACAAGCAGATAGATCTTAAGTGCTAGGGTTTTTATAATAAAATTAGTTTTAGATCAACTTGTGCTGCCACCTTTAAAAGAATGTTATGAAGAACAAGGGAACCCAAATAAGGTTGTTCAGGGACCTTGGGTAATCAATTATTTCTAAAAACAGTGGTCCCTAGACAAGGATTAATGAGAGCAAACAATAAATATAGACCTAATCAGTACTATATTTTACAGCTGTCCAGCCGGACAGGTGTTTTTAATATATAGTTGCTTACATATACACAAAATTCAGCAAGAAACAAATAAAGTGGGACACAAGCCTGTATCCAACTTAGTGGGAAGGATGTCCAACATGAAACAAAAAGGCTCAGGCAGAGTAAATTGTTTGTATGATACACATTTTGGTAGGACAAACAAATTATAGTGGAGACACCATTACACATAATAAGTATTAAATAAAAAGGTGTATATGGCATACAACAAGTCAACGGCGTCTCGATCCTTACAAAAGATATAGGATCATAATCAGGACATTAACAATGGTATGCCTGTATACATTTTGCCTAGATCCAGGTCAGAGTGACTTGGAGGAGGTTTGTTTCAGGTGAAGACCGAGTAGAAGTCCAGGAAAGTACAAGGAGAGTAAAGGATGCAGACAGCTGCGGCCGCGGTCTGTGCAGTTGGATGCTGGGTCAGAGTCGACCTAATAAGGGCAGTAACAGCTTAAAGGAGGCATTTGAAATGTTCGCGCCACGGAGCGGTCTCGAAATCAGAGTGGCCTATTGCAGTGGGCTGCAGTATAACAGGGACGGCAAGCCAGTAACCTGTGAGCTGCGTCCGCGGTCTCTAGTGACAGGGAATGGGGTCGAGGCCAATCTGTGAACAACCTCTGGTACAGCATGTCTTGCCTGTCGGAATCAGGGATATTCTGACAGGCAAGACATGCTGTAACAGAGGTTGTTCACAGATTGGCCTCGACCCCATTCCTTGTCACTAGAGACCGCGGACGCGGCTCACAGGTTACTGGCTTGCCGTCCCTGTTATACAGCAGCCCACTGCAATAGGCCACTCTGATTTCGAGACCGCTCCGCGGCACGAACATTTCAAACGCCTCCTTTAAGCTGTTACAGCCCTTATTGTGGCAAGAAGTTTAAAAAAATGTTTGATATACATTTGTTCAATTTTATGACGTTTTCTAAAGAATGCCATTCCCCTTCTGAGCTTCTTCATTTTACAGAACTGAAAGTGCAATGTCTCGGTGCACGGTCCAGAGAGTAAGCACTGCTCATGGAGACTACCATATGTTCTTAGAACTGGTTTAGGCACCTGTGAGGCCAGGGGTCGCAAAGGGCAAGCCAGATGTAGCAGTTGTTGCCTAAGGGGGCCCCTAATTGACGCCCATTGGGCCATTCAGGCATCCTTGTTCATGGTGATTGTTAGTGAGAACTTGGTGGTTGAAGAGAAATACATATTTTTAGATTTTTCTTCACTTTATGTCTCCTTTTAACTGCTCATCTGTCGAATGATATAATACGTGTCAAAACGCAAGAATTCGTTATTAAATAAAGGCATTTTTCGGCACCCCTGCTCAGTGATTGTCGTTCATGATGACGCATCTGGTAAATGGAGCTGTGCTCCAGCTGAAAGGCCTGGTCTATCGAAAAACCGGCATGCAAAAGTAAGAAGAGCTTTTTAATGCTCTGTTGCTGTTTGCTAAATACTTTGGGCA
Organism: Calotriton arnoldi; assembly: GCA_963921515.1. NCBI lineage: Eukaryota > Metazoa > Chordata > Amphibia > Caudata > Salamandridae > Calotriton > Calotriton arnoldi. The sequence goes on from CAWUFW010017586.1 coordinate 213,502, forward strand.
CTTTCTCTACCCTCAGCACCTATGAAGACAAATTGACATATTCCCTCAGCCATAGCACGGTTGCATTTTAAGGGCACGCGCCACGGCGCGCAGCCTCGAAGCCCAATGCAAAGCAAACGTTGATTCATGGACTTTAACGCAGCTGATGGGGCCGCAGTAATCATGGTCACAGTGTCAACTGCGAGCCTCAATTAAACTACATTTGAGAATCATTTTATGCTTCAGCTCATAAACATCAATAAAGGAAAATGAGTAATAAATGGCTGTCTGGGGTACAAAGCACCAGCTCATATTTCAGATGAAAATGAAGACAAAATGTCGCTTTTATTTGCCTGTGGAATTCCCATTAACTGCATCACTGACAGGAGGGAGCCGGATCAATAGCTGGCCGGCCGCAGAAACAGTTTCTGGCTGTTCAGCAGCCAATGCAAAAGGAAAGCTGTCATACAGTGATCTTTATCAGGTAATCTTCATTACTCCAGACCAATGATATATGTATATGCTGGGCAGCTACGGGCGCTTCCAATCCCTGCTTCTTTTTGTGGCGCAAGCAGGGCGCTCACAAATTATTTGTTTACAGGAATGAAAATCCTTCGGCGTTCATCTTTTTTATTCATTTATAGGCCATCTATAACGAAGAGCATTCGTTTCCCAGACCTCTTTACCGAAGTAGAATTTGAAAGGGCGGGCTGAATCAAAAACCTCAATTTTCTCGTTCTGAGAAATATCAATTTGTTAGGGCTTTGTATCTGGAGAATTAATTTACCTCATTTTTTGAAGATGTTTTTACCTTTGCACTATTTCACTCAATTTCTTTATGAGGTGATCAGTACTGCTCATCCATAAATTTGTCCACATAGACAAAATGCTAGCATTGCATTTTCCTGCCGCAATACATTGACCTGAACAATAGAAAAACATGGAGCTAAATTATCATTATTGTCACTGTTTTTAGAAGCAGTAGTAGTAGAAATAATTTTTATCGCTATTTTTTTGGTATTAATATATTAATTATTATTAGTACTGCAACTACTACTAATAATAATTAACATTGGTACTTGTGAATGTGATAGCTATAGTTGCAGTTGGCATTTTATGTTGAAAATGGAACGACATTTTTTTTTTTTTAAAGTCCTAAATACATCTCACTGGTATACCTAACGGGGATTCTTGACAATCCTGCTTGAAATTTATTATCACATTAACTGTGAAACGTAGGGAAGAAAGGACAATAAGGTGTCACCCAAGAGGATGTCTGCGGACAAGACCTACCAACCACTCAGCAAAGAAACTAATCAAGTTTTTATATATATATATATATATATATATATATATATATATATATATGCTTGAATATCCTTGCCAACGCAGCAACGCCGCGCCGCAAAGAAAGGTGCCCACACTCCAAGTAAGTCCAAAGGATTTTATTCAGGTAGCTGACGCGTTTCGACCAGGGGGTCTTTGTCAATGCTGGGGATCATACATAGTGGCATTGTATTAATAGCATAAAGTGAGACACAGTGGAGAGAAAAATAAATAAACATGGGAAAAAGACTTTGGGCATTTAACAGAAAAATTACAACTCATCAGTCACAAAGAAAAAAGACTATACAAGTCAAAAAACTTGAAAAGAAAGTAAAAATGATTTTGTCCCAAATTAGATAAAAGGGTGCCTCACCCTAACAGACAAATATATAAACATATATGGATGTATATACACGGTGAAAAATGTGAAAAAGTATATATACAGTAAGAAGGGAATTGCAAGTGCAAATGAAGAAAATCTTTTTCAACATTGTCCCTTCCTTCGCCCGGAGTGAAAGTTACCCCAAAGAAATCATATTATTAACATTTCCTACTGATTCATGGTCCAGTGACCAAATATATATATATATATATATATATATATATATATATATATATCCATTCACTGGAAAACTAAGGTTGAGGTTACAGAGACGTTATAGCTAGGAATTAGCATTTAAACAATAGAAATTCACCAAAAAAACAGAGGTTACAGGGACGTTATAGTTAGCAAATACAATTTAAAAAAACTTAGAAATTCACCCAAAAAAACCAAAGGTTACAGGGTCGTTAAAGTTAGGGTCAGATTTCTCTCGTATAAACACACAAGGCACAGGAGGAGTGAGAGCACAAGGAGGTCAGGGTCGTGACAATAAGTACCAGATGATGATGTTGTAGTACTTTAAAAATAATTTGTCTTAGCTTGGGTTGAAATGGTTTGCGATATGAGGGAACTCGGTGAGCCTTGTCAATTTCAAATTTTTCAGAGAATTTTATTTTCAGTAGTGAAGGTACGAGAATTTAGAAAAAAGATCTGCAATTTTGTCCCTGAATATTCTCTGGTAAATTGAAAATGTGTAAATTATATTGGTGGTTTCTGTTTTCGCGGTCCAAGAGCTGTTTTTGTTCATAGGCGCTATTGGATTAGCTTGAGGGGTGATTTGGTCAATTGCAGTCTTATTATCTCTTATTTTAATGGTATTGTCAGAAATTTGTATTGTGGGTGCCTCTCTGCAGATGTCTAATTTCACAGCAGATGGCATCTATATTATTAGGAATGGCTTGTATTTCTTCCAATATTTTTGCCATTGATTCTGCATGTGAATCCACCATTTTGGTTTTGGCAGGAGGTGGGGAAGATGCTTGTTTTCTGTCTGAGTTTGGCAAATTTGAAAAAAAATATGGAAGCATGGTAACAAAATCCTCCACTTGACTCAAGATAAGCTGAGAAAATAGGGAAAAGACAATTGAAATATGGTGTGCAGAGTGCAAAGTTTAGCAGATGCCAGACTTCAATAATAACAGACCTCGTCTGTAAGATATAGAGCAGAAGGCATAAACAGTACCTTTATGAAGCAGCAGCAAGGCTGAATAAGACCTCCCTGTTCCAGTTAGTCTCTCTCAGGCAGTTTTCAGAAATGCAGACTCCTGACTGGAACAGTGAAGGAGCAGAAAAGAGGGCACCAGGTGTGGCAGACAGCGAAAAAGCAATCAGGTATGCACCAGGGGCAATAAGAAGGCAGAAGAAATGCAGCCAGTGAAGATTTAAGCAGCAATTCAACATTTTTGATCGTCGTAAAATGCAGTTACGGCATCTTAGGGGGCCTGATGTGTCATTATGAGCTGCTGTGATTATAAGCTGGGTGTCATCAGCATACGAGGTTACCTCCAAATTAAAGCTTCTTATGAGTGGGGCTAGTTTAGCAACATACATATTAAAAAGAGTGGGGCTACGGGAAGACCCCTGGGGGACTCCACATGGCAGTGAGTAGGGTGGGGAGTTGAATTTCCCTAACATTACCATTTGGTCTCTGTCTCTGAGAAAGGAGGAGAGAAGCTCAAGTGCGACCCCCTTAACTCCTATTTCCTTTAGACAGCCAATAAGAGTGGTATGATCCACAGTATCGAAGGCAGCAGATAAGTCCAGTAAGATCATAACTGCTGAGCCTCCGTCATCGACTTCCTTCCTCACTTCCTCCGTTGCTTTGACCGGGGCAGTCTCAGTGCTGTGCCCTGGTCAGAAACCATACTGGGAGGAGTCTAGGAGCTGGTTGTCGAGAATGTATTTGGACAATTCCAGGTTCATAATCTTCTCACAGATTTTAGCAGGCAGGGGTAGTCGAGCAATAGGACGATAGTTGGCAGTATTGTTATCCTTTAGATTGGGCTTTTTTAGGAGAGGAAGGATAGAGGCCTGTTTCCAGGCTGAGGGAAAAGTCCCTGTGGCGAACATGATATTAAAGCACTGAGCTAGGTTCATGGCGATAATGTCCGGGACCAGCTTCAGGATTTTAACTGGGCAGGGATGATAGGGGGAGACTGATTTGGATTGTAGAAGTAAGGAGCTTACTTGATGTGGTGAGATGGCAGAAAAGTGTGTGAGAGAACAGTCGACTAATGTATTCAAAGTAGGGGCTCCAGGAGGATGAGGGTCCCCCTTGTCGAAGTCCTGGAAGATAACTTTTACCTTCTCTTTGAAGGCGGTAGCAAGGGCATCACAAAAGGATTGGATATCAGTTTTGTTTGAAATAGTCGTAAGTCTCTGAACGACTTGGAAAAGCTCTTTCGATGAGTTAGAGGCCCGGTCTATTGCCTTGGCAAAATAGGCACTCTTCTCCTTTTTTATAAGATCCTTGTATTATGTACTCCTGCTTCAAAAGGCTTTTTTTTGCATTCCAAGCTGACCAGTTCCAACAGGACCTGCCCTGTTGCCCTGCTGCTGGCCTCAACTGGAGTGAATCTTGACCCCATAATGCTGTCCCCGAGGTCACGGACCCATGGCTGGTGTCAAACAAAACTCTTAACAAACCCTGAAAACGAGGACTAAACGTTTGCCAACTTTCTGCTCTCAGAACCATAGGGGAACTGGGTCCAACCTGTCAAGCCGTTCTGACAAAATTGTGTTGCTGCTGGACCAAAGGTTCAGGTTGCTCCTGCTACATTCTTTTCTACAGCAACAATTCTGATTTAGTGAGATCTCACTGAGAAGGCATCTGCCTAGTGGAGCACTCTTTGTTTACAGACGGCAGCCTTGACCTGCTGGAAAATGCTGAGCTTCAAAAAGGCAGAAGTTAGCAATCTTCATTGAATGAAGGTTTGAGAAGTATCCATTCGGCAAGGGACCTTCTATGGGTATGAAACTCAAAGTACTCCCTCGCTGAGCTTTCCCGTAAAAAGTCAATGGCTTCACCGAGACCTCGTCCAGTGGCTATCTGATGACATTGAGCCCTCTTCAACCACAACCTGCAGCCTTGCATCGCTAAGAATTTTTGACTTCCATTCCAGAGACTAGGGGCCATATGTAGGTAGCTAAATACCGGTCGGTAACGGCCGAAATTCGGTAAATCTCCCGTTACCGACCGGTATTTAGGCAATTGAGATGTAGGAGGCCGGATTTAAGGAATCGGTAATTTACCGATTCGTTATTTTAAGGAATCGGTAAATTACTGATTCCTTAAATCCTATGTAGGGAGCACTCAAGTGAGTGCATTTTTGGTTTCAGGATTCGTTATTTACCACCAACTACAAGTTGGTGGTAAATACTGAATACCTTTTAAAAAGCAATTTTGTGCTTTTTTAAAAGTGCCATGTGGCAGACAAACATGCCCTTAGGGCATGTATGTGCGCCACATGTGCACACATGCACGATTCAGGGGTGCAACAGGGTGTCAATTTGACACCCTGCCACCCTTGAATATGCTCCCCTATTACCGATTCGGTATTTACCGAATCGGTAATAGTGAATGGCTTCCCATTCATTCCTATGGGCCTCCAGGCCCATAGGAATGAATGGGAAGGTATTCCTTATTACCGATTCAGTAAATACCGAATCGGTAATACCGAATATTACCGAATCGGTAAAATTTACCGAATGTTTACCTACATTCTATTTACCGATTCTTAAATACCGAATCGGTAAAATTCGGTATTTAGGAATCGGTAAATAGAAATTACCTACATATGGCCCTAGGTCTGAAGGTAAAACTTTTAACTGGAACAAACCTGGTCCCTGAATCTGACCTGTGCACCCTCATGGTTGGACTTAAACCATACCTTTGTCCTGGTTAAGCACAGCTAGATGACTGTAGTTAGTGCTTAACATTTTTTGGTGATATTCTGAACCTTAAGCTTTAAAAATAATCATTACTCTGGTTCTAAGTATTGCATTTTTGTTGTTTTGGAGTTGTTTTGTTTATTAGATTGTATTCTATTTTTCTTGTTTGTGATTTTTCTTGTGTTGTATTTTAACTTTATTGCTGTTTGAGTACTGCATCAATACTTAATATCTTGCCTCTATATTAAGGCTGTCTGCTCTGTGCCATAGTTGCAGGAGGTTGAGCTCAAGTTAATTTAGTGACTTTAGTGGTTCAACATGGCAAGGATTGTGGTCCCTCAACTAATACCACGACTTCTCAGATGGGTGTTCAGTGTTGGGATCCAGGACTCATTTTTTTGCAGTACATCTCAGTGATTGTGTTAAAACTGAAAATCCTTTTTTCTAATCTGACATCCAAATCGTTTTTCGACTTTTAAATTCTCCTTCTATTTATAATTGTGCATTTTTTACTTTTTCCTGATTTTTATTTCTAGCCTGCTATTTTGAACCTGTGATTTTTGAAACAATGGAGGTAGATCTGAGCAGCATCAAGAGCCACACCATGCCCGATCTGAGGAATCTCTGTAAGTATAGAGGGCTAATGCTTTCTAATGGGTCTAAAGAAGTTCGAGTATACCAGACAGCACTCCAAAGTTGGGAGGAAGTCCACCTGCTACAGTCCACCAAACGGGAACTAGAGGGTCATGAAGGAGAAAATAAGGAATAGGATATGAAGGAAGAGGGGGCTGCCCCTGCAGAGAAACCAATGCCAGAAGAAGATGAGCCTATGGGTGCCAAATTCTCTGCCTTGTGCAGAGAGCAGTGTGTCTTCTTGCAGACTGACCCTGGATGAGCTAGAGGATAGACAGACCGAGAGGGCTCTGAAATTACAACTAGCAACACTTGCCCTGGAAGAAATTTGATTGGCTGCAGAAGAAAACAAATCCGCCCTGGTATGTGATGGGGGTGACATAAGTAAGTGTTTTGCAGAATATGAATTGGCCCTGCATATTCATGGAGTCCCAGAGGAGGATCTGGGGGGCTAGTCTATGGAAGTACATGCCAAATTGTTGGGAAGCATACCCTGTTAGCCCTAGAGGTAACTGATCAGATGACCTATGCTCCCTTGAAGAAAGTACTTATCACCAAGTATGGTCTGACCCCTGAAAGTACCACCTGAGGTTTATGGATAGCCAGAAGTAGTCATTTCAGTTTGTGAGCCATCAAGTAAGGCAGTATATGGCTGGGCGAAGGGCAGCAAAGTAAATGATGATGAGGGGCTTTATAATTTGATCATGAAGGAGAAAATACTGAGTGATTGTTTTACAGAGTTGCGTTTGCAACTAATTTATTCTAACCTCACTGTGCCCTCCTCAACAGCATGAGGGGAGCAGGCAAAACCAAAGGGAGTTCTATAAATGCCACCAAAGGAGTATTTCAGGGAAGGAGTCTCAATCTAGCCCTGACTATAACAGGAGAGGTTTTAGGAAAGGTTTAGTGGGACGAACGCCCCAGGATTTTTCAATCCCTAGTGCTATTAGTGTTACCAATCAGGGCACAAAAAGGGGGACCTTGTCTGTCCCTACAGCAAACAGCCCTCCAAAAGTGGGCCTACCCTGGGTATTGCCAGTATACTGCTTGGGGAGGAAGTTGTCCAATTTAGTTTGGGGGGGGAGTGCAAATGATACTATAGTGTCCCTGGGTAACAGAGAGATGGTGCCTCAAGCTCACATACATGATAACACTAAAATGTAGAGGCAGTTGCTCACGATCAGTGGGCAGAGGGCGGTAGCTCTGTGAGACACAGGAGCCAGCATGACTACAGTTAAATGTGACCTGGTGTCTGCAAAGCAGGTATCTCTAATGTAGTCCACCAGGTTATGACAGCTGACAAACAGGTAAGCAACTACCTGGTGGCTTTGGTTACTTTAGAGTGGGGTTGAGGGCCTCAGGTACTCTGAAAGTAGCTGTGAGTCTATCAGTGCCTGTTAATTTTGTGCTGGGGAATGACCTAAAGCACTAGATGGAAAGAAGTGGAACTCACGTCACATCTGGAGATGTTGGGGTTCCTGAGTGGGTGCTTATGACCACACATGGCAATCCATCAGGGAAGACAAAAGGACCAGGAGCCTGAAACAGTGGTCCAGGTGCCTGCTGGGAAGAGTATGGGTAAGAGATGTGGGAAACCCACCCCAGAAGTTCCCTTGGTCTGGCAAGAGGCTGAACCTGTGGGGGAGGCCCCAGAACGTACAGGGGAAGACATTGCTGTCCTGGGAAATCTGCCTGAGCTAGCTGGGTAGCAAGCTGTGGGAGGACTCTCTCAGGCAGAGTTCTGAAAGGTGCAAAGGGAACAAAGGGAATGCCTCTCTCTTGACGACCTATGGTGACAGATCTGCAGGGGTCAGATTTCTAACCCAAAAGTGTCAGAAGTAAGTTAAATGCACTACGATAAAGAAGAAATACAATTTGACCCACATCTCTGTCACTTACCCATGAAGCAGTTCTGCGCAGGTAGTGATGTCAGGTTACTTATCAGTTCCATTCAAGTTTAAGCAACCAAGTAGTAATACAAACAATCATTTTCTCATGAACTACACAATCACGAATACTGAACAGTGCTATGAGTATTAGGGATTTGTGTGAAACCTTTATTTAAAAAGTCTTAATCAAGTAGTTAAAAAGGGCACAGCAACCACACAGCACACAAAAATATAAGCATTTTTGCATGTGATAAGCAGTGAGAATAAAATTAATATTTCTAAGATGTTTTGGAAAGTTCTAAGTATCCTAGCAATCTCCAGCTATTTCTAAGTGCTACACTATATTCATTTTCATAGTCTTTAATAAGAAGCTCTCCTTTCAAGTTTCTTGAGGATAATCGCACGCCATACCTTTTGACAGCTAATGCAGCCATATTTTGTCAGAGTTCTATAGCGGAGGAAAATGTACTGTAGGTGAAAGAGCACCCTCTGCTAGGCTTCAAGCCTGAACTTCCCAACTGAGACTGGCTGATCAGCAAACTGACTTGACCTCTGGTGATAATCTTAGACAAAGACCTCTCCTAATCAATGGTCAATGCTGTACTTTAAATAGGATTTGACCACTGATTTAATCTTTCATTTGCAAAATAAAATGAGCTCAGAGACATGAGATTCTTAAAGACTAAGGGGCATATTCTCAAGGACTCATCGCCGATTTATCGGCACTTTAGCGCCGCAAAAGTGGCGATAGATTTATCGCCCTATTCTCAAGCTGGCGCAAAAAACATTGCCACGGATTAGTGCGACAACTAACGCTAATGATATGCAGAGTAGGCGTTCCTGTGCAAAAACACACAAAAACACCACTTCGCGATATTCACAACGACCAGTCAGATCTGCGATGCGAACCAAGGACAGGCGATAAGGCGCGTTTGCAGCAGGGATTTAACACCTGCCTTTTACTGGTGTTAAGCAGGACGACCAACTGCAGTAGAAAGGGAGCCCAGCCCAGAGCCACATCTGAAGACCAGCAGATGCCATGGAGACACTGATCATGCAGCTCGGAGACCCAAGAGGGCCACAACACCCACCGCCACCACCCTGAGACTCCCCCCCTCTCCGAACCCCTCCCGGACTACCACCGACGCAGCGTAGGACAAGACAGCGGACCGCCCGAAAACGGCATGGCCCCTCAGCCACACAAGTGCAGAATGTGGGGAGAGGCGGAAACCAAGTATGTGTGAAGGAGGCATCTCACCCATGAAGAAGAATGTACACAATGCCGAGTGTGGCGGTGATGTGCTGGACAGACCACAGAATGCAGAGCACAGACATGTCCATGTGGACATACACTGCTGGTGTTGTAGTGTTGTTGACAGTGGACGCAACCATGTCACCTCAGGCAGTGGGGAAGACCTTGGACATGTAGCTGTGCCGTGCCCCCCCTGTAAGCGTAAGCGCAGTGGGCTGTGCCGGCGTACGCCACTCCAGCGTAGGAGTGCTTATAAAAAGGCCAGGGCTGGGCGTGGTTCTCTTCCGTGATGGGCAACGCGTCTGCCACGGCGGCGCACCTCACCCTGCCACGAGTCCGCCGCAGTGACCTCCAGACTCCGCGACACAGGCCCCCAGCGCATCCAGCGGCACAGCAACACGGAGTCATGTGTGTGCCGGATACTGCCTTAGTCCTACACTGCGGTCAGCAGGCCCCACAATTCAAATCGTGCCACATTTCTGTTAATGGAGAAAAATCACTAGTCAACAGACATTGCCCCCAGTGCGGCCCGCCCGGATGACGCATCATCGTTGGCTGCACACCCGCTGAGCGCTTCAGGTGCCACCAACTCAGTGCACCACAAGTCATTATTACGTGGCTGTGGGCCCTTTCGGACCGCTGCCTCCGGCCTACACTGCGGTCAGCAGGTCCCCCAAGTCAAGCGACGCATCATCGTTGGCTGTGCACCTGCTGAGCGCTCCAGGTGCCACTGACCCTGTGCAACACAAGCCGACGACACGTGGATGTGGGCCCTTGCTGACCGCTGCCTCCGGCCTACACTGCGGTCAGCAGGTCCCCCATGTCAAACGACGCATCATCGTTGGCTGGGCACCTGCTGAGTGCTCCAGGTGCCACTGACCCTGTGCAACACAAGCCAACGACACCTGGCAATATTGAGGCAGAATTCAGTAGGCAAAAAACATTGCACCCAGTGCGGCCCGCACGGACGGCGCATCGTCGTTGGCTGTGCACCTGCTGAGCGCTCCAGGTGCCACTGACCCTGTGCAACACAAGCCGACAATACGTGGATGTGGGCCCCTGCTGACCGCTGCCTCCGGCCTACACTGCGGTCAGCAGGTCCCCCAAGTCAAACGAAGCATCATCATTGGCTGTGCACCTGCTGAGCGCTCCAGGTGCCACTGACCCTGTGCAACACAAGCCGACGACACGTGGATGTGGGCCCTTGCTGACCGCTTCCTCTGGCCTACACTGTGGTCAGCAGGTCTCGCTAATCAAATTGAGTCTTGATTCATTTATGGCAGAGTCCAGTATGCCACAGACATTGCTACCAGGGCGGGGCGCCCTGACGACGCATCAGCTCAGGCCGCGCACCCGCTGAGCGCTCCAGGTGCCACTAACTCAGTGCACCACAAGTCATCGTCACGTGGCTGTGTGCCCTTTCTGACCGCTGCCTCCGGCCTACACTGTGGTCAGCAGGGCTCGCAAACCAAATCCAATCCTGACATGCAAGGACACGCCATCATCGCTGTGACCACCTCCAACAAACAACTGCCAGAGTCGGAGGAGTGTCACAGCCAGCCCATCTAAGTTCTTCACACCTGTCTTGGATGCCATCATCAGCTTGATCCCCTGCTCATCTCTTCAGGTGCCACTAACTCAGTGCACCACAACACATGGACCCTTCATGATTGAGTTTTGTGCTGTGGACAGCGGACGCAACAATGTCACCTCAGGCAGTGGGGAAGACCTGGGATGATGATGATGAAGATGAGGCAGGTGTACCACACCCCACTGCAGCTGCAGCAGGAATATCCCGAAGGGACCAAATCATTAACAATTCCTTCACATGAGCACGCTCAGCTCTGGTGCCCCTACCTCAGTGCACTGCAAGTCATGGACTCTTTATGATTGAATCTGTGTGTGTGATCCGATGATCACTGTTCTAGTTGTTGCCAGCACCAACCACTCCCTGAGGGCTGGCTTACACTCACCCCACACCCATCCAGCACAGGCGTCACTGGACATGTGACCCTAGTAATAAAAAGGGGCCGGGCGCACGTGCCCGTAGCCAGTTCCACTATCTATCTAAGTGTGTCTGTGTGGTCATTATGTATGCATGATGGGCCAGGGACCTACCACATTACATTGTGCTGTGGACAGCGGACGCAAACATGCCACCTCAGCCAGTGGGGAAGACCCTGGACATGTAGCTGTGCCATCCCCCCTGTAAGTGTAAGCGGAGTGGGCTGGGCCGGGGTCCGCAAAGCCAGCGTAGGGGTGTGAAGGATTAGCCCAGGGCTCTGGGCGTTGTTCAGTTCTGGCCTGGACAAGGAAGTAACTAATGAATGTGTCTCTGTTGTAGTGTCGGAGCCACCCAGTCCGCAATCGACAATGTTGCAATGTAGCATGCACCCGGAGGGCGGGCTCGCACGAACGGGGAAATGAAGGAGCGCAAGACCGCTTGGGGTCTTGGCTCATACATGCCAATTGTTGTGTGTATCTGTATTGCTCTAGCATGAGCCAAATGCCTAGCCTTTACCGCAGCGCAAGTTCAGCCAGGCATGAACTCTACGTCTGTGTCCGCCCTATCCTTCCCACAGGCCTACACTCACGTGGCCGCCCACCTCCAACAGCCAACATCACAGTGTCATTGCCAGGCTTGTGGACATGCGCAGACAGGCATGACATTGGTGTGCCGTAGGAGTGCCAGTGATGCAACCGCGCAGCGCACACAAGTAAATAGGTTCGGGGGGAGGGGGGAGCAGCTGTGAGGCAACGTAGCACACAGTGATGCCGCTCATTTGCCACATGCAAGACATGTCAAACATGAATCCCAAAGTCGCACACATCCCACCCCACCCCCAAAAAGCCACTTCACAGTACCTGGATGCAAGCAGATGAGAAACTAACATTAGGGATGAATGCTCCTTTGTCTGTGCTATCAGGCGGAAGCACATCTGCACCTCCGACCTCGGAATTACATGTGCCCGGCACCCCCTGACAGATACTATAGCAGCTGAAGACGACTCCCACACTACGCACAGCCTGACGAGAGACCAACGTATACACACCCCACACACAGAAGTCCTTGCTCGAAGTTATCTTGCATGGAATGGCCTTCACTCTTACTCCCACATTAACCCAGGCGTACAACCGTTGCACACTAAAACAACTCATTGCTCCGAGCTGTGGCATTTCATCTACAGAACTGTCACAGGTCAGAACAGTGCCCCTTCAACCAGAGCCACTAACGCAATGGCAGACCATCACGGACACTTGCACAACCCCTGTCAGGTGGAACTGTACCATGCTCGTATGCTGCATTTACTGGGGGCACTGCCATTGGTAGTGCTGCGGATCAGTTACCGGCTGAGCTTCCGCCTTGCCAACATCACCTGCGTGCAGCCTGTGTTGCATTGTCGCTTGTGCATATTCGAGTGGCCCATGGATGTCTGCCTATCCAACAGGACTGTAGCCGAACTGGATTTCGACATGTGTGTGCGCCCCTGTTGGCCCACGACCATGAGTGTCACCGTGACACCCGTCTATGGGATGCCTGGATAGTTGGCATACATGCTGGCAGCTGGACCTGGGAGATTGCAGAACTCCTTGTGTTCAGTGAGCAAATTGAGCCACTCCCCTATTGGGCTGTAGTGCTAATTGGTGAAAGGGGGTGCACGCAGCACATCTGTCCGGACCTGCTAATGGTTAGCCTCGCCGTCCTGTTCGATGAAGTTGACGACGACCTCATGTTGGAAATAATTGCCTACAAGGCTGCACTAGCTTTCATGGACGTGTAACTACGTACCTGCAGACACAACAGTTTGGAACACATTGCACATGTCCCGTCAACTTGTTGGAACATGGGGTTCTGGTCACATCTCCCACGGCGACAATGGACATGTCTGCATTCGTCTGGACTCTGAATACATGAGCGGACAACAACGCGGGTTAACACACACCTGTGAAAGGTGAGGCACTCCCCCGGAGTGGACAGCGACGCTTGGCAACGTTCCACATTCTGACATACTGCTGCATTGGTCTGCATGTTATGGCACTAATCTTGCCCGTACTGAAACGCATATGCTAATAAAGTCTACGCACCTTCACTTGTATTCAACTGTGATGAGTGTTGATTTGTATGACAATGTGTGTCTCACTGCCTATCTGGGTCATGGCCATACATGCATCACTACACCATCAGGGATGTGGGGTTGTACTAGTACATCATCATCTCACAGTTTCCAGCTATGCCACATGCGAATGGCCATTTTCCACACACAAGCGGCAGCAGTTGTGTCCTCTGTTCTGTTGTGCTGGTGTTGCTGTTTGTTCAACATTGTCATACATGTTGCGGTGCTCTGGATCTTATGTGTGTTCTGCATTGTAGGTGAGTTGCCCCTTCAGCTCTGATTTGGCTGGCCCTTGTCCCTTTCAGGCGGTGTGGCTTTCACTTCTGTGCTTATGCAGTGCTGTGATGTTGCAGACTTGGGTAACTTGGGCTCTTAGTTGGTGTTGTGACTCTTGGCCATGGTTTGTCCGCAGCTGTGCTCTACGTAATTGTGCATGTGTGCCATTGTGCCCATCTCCCCCTGTCCCCCCAGTCCCTCGTGGTTACTCACCCTGTTGCTGTTGTGTCGGGTCATGTTGAGCAGTGTCCGGTCCCCCGACTCCTGCCACCGTCTCCACAATGATGACTGTGGTCACCATTTCCTCCATCTCATCCAGCTCCTCCTGTGGTGCTGGTCTCCCACCTCAAGTTTGCATTGCTGCCTTCTGGTTGTCTGCGAGTTTCTGCTTGGTCTTGCGCTTCACATCATTCCAGCGCCTCTTGAGCTCGTCCATTGTCCTCTTCATTGCTCCGACTGCATTCGCCTTGTCCAGGATGGACTGCCATATTGTATTTTTTGTTGCCAATGACACAGTGGAGGTGACGTACAGTTGTTGATGGTGTTCTATCACCTCCGTGATCAGGATCCTGTTTTCCTGCGGACTGAGCCGCGTCTTCCTCTTCTTCTTCTCCTTGCCCTTCCCTGTCCCAGGCTGGTCCTCCGTGGGGCTTGTGGAGTTCTGGTTGTCCTCTGTGCTTGCTCCGGCTACCTCCATGGTGCTTCGCAGTTTTTTGTGTTTTGTTTGTGTTTTGTGTTGCTGCTTTTATTGTGCTTTTTGCAGCCTGACTTGTGGGACTTGCAGGCCTGGCGCTGCCTCTTGCTGGATTTTTTATCGCGGTTGGGCCCATCGCAACTTTTTTCACGTTCGGGTTTGGATTTTCATCGCCGTCCCGGTAGTGTTATCGCGGACATTTGCTGCGTTATCGGGGTACTATCGCATGTTACCGCCGTGTTGTGAATGCCACGTTAACACAGGGTTATTTTCCCATGATAGACGGCGATATGTAAACTTGCGTTAACCTATTTTGGCGATTTTTATCGCACGTTCTTGAGAATATCCCCCTAAGAAATCAGGACACAAAATGCGTCAGCTCTGTCCTCATGTTGATTTTAAGCTGCTGTTACTAAAACCTTGAGACTTATAGCAAGGGAATGTGTTAGAATTGTGGTGCCTGATACTGAAAATAATAAACAAGATGTGAGCAGCCATGAACATAACCTTTACACATTCAGCTAACGATATGAAGTTGAGAACATGAAGGTGAAAAAAGTGGAGAAAACAGACTAACTTAGCCCAACTAAATTAGAATCTGTCACTGTATTCATGACATCCCCAGAATGGGGCTAGAGGTTACTCATTTTGAGTCCTGTGAAGTCTAACATTAACATTAACATTACGTGGAACTACCACATAAATTAATACATGCATAACCATAATATTTGAAGATAACATAAATGAATACACATGTCTAATAAAATGATTTAAAATGCATAAAACATAATACTTGTAAAAAACATTGCATAAATAAATTATAAAATGCAAGCAAAAATAGATATAAAGATAACTGTGGTTTGATAAAAGAGCAAACAATGAATTATCTTTGCTTTTTAACTAATGAAGCTAGGTGCAAAAGCTTAAACACAGAAAAGGTACCAAAAACTGCCTAAAACAACGTTCCTTCATTTGGACTCAGAAAAGCAGAAACAGTCTCTTCACTCAAAGCCAAAGATAAGTCGGGCACTTTACTTATTTTTTCTCAATTGATGATGGCATTATATATTCTCCATATTTCCTAGGAGCCTTTGTAGCGATACTCGAGATAATGACATAGGCATGATTAATGCAATCATTCAATTGTTTTGGTTAGGGACCAACTGCTAGTGAAGGACATGCACAAACACATTGGAACAAATCCTGCAGTTCCATGGCGCTTAAAGGCTGTGAGATTGCTTTGTTCTTTATCTCCGTAGATGCGGATGACTCGAGTGTTGAAAAAGTCCTTTATAAAGAGCATGCTTCACAATTGGCAGGTGCCTTGCTCTGCAATAGGTTTAGTGCATCTTTGATGGCCTTAGAATTTGTTTGATGTTGATGGATGCCACAGGGGGTATTTCCAGAGGCAGCTTGAGAATGGTTTCCTGCATACAGCTCATGTACCAAAAGGTGGGTCATACTCGCAGAGCACAAGAAGCATCCATTTTGTGAAATGGCAGAGTTCAGTGCTCACTTAGTACTGGGAGCCAGTCATAAGCCAAATAGAAGGCTAGGGTCTTTCTTCATTTCTGTTTAGCTGGAAGGATGTGATCCATGTTATTGATGGGGCTGACATACGTTCTTTGCTAGAAAGAAAAGGACAATGCCACAGCAAATTATCTGATGCATTGTGTGGAATCGGCCAAACAATATCTGAAACAAGGGGTGGAAAAATGATAAAATCAGTCCAAACTTAGCTTTAAATCCAGTCACCAGACCAGATTTGATGGGTTTGAAGAAGTGAACAATGCCATTTGTGCTTAATCAGTTAAAGATAATGCACACAAAGGGCGTGATTACGATGTCGAGCGGACTTGCGTCTGCCCGACACCGCCTAAACCTGGGACCAACTGACCTCCGGTTGGCAGTCCCGGTCAGCTAATTACAATGTGACACTGTTTGGTCACATGCTCCCATTTCTCAATGGGAGCTCTTGTTACAGCCATAAACCAGCCGTAATACAAGCTCCCATTGAGAACTGGGAGGTGTTGTTCATCCCTGCACCCCATGGCAGGCACCTCAAGGTGCCTGCCACAAAGTGCAGGAATCAACAGGAGGGCACCATAGGTGCCCCCTCGGCCCGAACCGGAGGACGCACGCCCAAGGGAGCCCTGCTGGGGGCCCCCAAACACTCTTTCTGACATAGTTTGCATATTGGACAGGCTGGCATGGAAACAATGTCGGAAACTGTGCATCGTAATCCCAAGGGAGGAAAGGCTCGCCCTTTGGAATGTGAGCCGGCTCCGACTGGCCGACGGCTCTATGAGCCCGTCGGAAGCCAACTGGAATGACCAGCCGGTTTACTTTCTGACCGCCAGCATTGTAATGTGGCAGTTGGAAAGTAAAGCAAGCGGCCGATTACAATGTGGCCCGGAAGGCTTCGACCGTCGGTCAGAGCCTTTACAGGCCGCATCGTAATCGGCGCCATAGTGTGCCAAATGAGTAGGATACTGGGTCTGGAAAAGTCTCTGCATCTCTGAAGCAGAGCCTGGCTGCTTGCAAGTCAAATATTTCCGCTGCTGAGGTCAAAGGAGCCTCCTTTTTTATCAAAATAGCAACAAACTTGCTAAGTTTATCAAAATGCATATTGTATGTGTCTATTTGAGCCAAGTGACACTTTCAGATACACTATGAAGTGGGGGACACAAGGTTTTTCCCCAACATGTTATTACTTTTGATACAGTTAGCAAATAGGGTTGCCTTGTGCCATTCTGCAACAGCTTTCATTACTTAACATTAACTAGGAACTTTTGCTCAAGAGTGTATGATGAACCAGGAGACATGGAACAGGTTCAACCGATAAGTTGCAACTCAGAAATGGCTTCAAAGGATTACAATTCCAAGTAAAGTTACGGAGTGACACAGGAGTGAATGACCTACAGATGATATGTTTTACTTTAGCTGTGTG
The DNA here is from genome assembly GCA_963921515.1 of Calotriton arnoldi. Classification (NCBI taxonomy): domain Eukaryota; kingdom Metazoa; phylum Chordata; class Amphibia; order Caudata; family Salamandridae; genus Calotriton; species Calotriton arnoldi. The sequence continues at coordinate 230,889 of CAWUFW010017586.1, forward strand.
TGGGCCCGGGAAAAAATCAGAAAAATCCATGTTTGCACTGATTCTGGACAAATGCTCCTTCACAGTTGTTGGGCTGAAACATACTAACCAATGTTGGCATAGCTTACCTACATTTTATGTGCTTACGATTACAAGTGTATCCCAGTTATATCTAGGGTCTGTGTGATTAAATTGAGGACCAGGAGAGCTGGAAAGAAATCATTTCATGCATTTGTCTGCATCAACAGGACAAAAGGCTACTCTTTCATGATATCATTTAGTGTAACTAAAAGTTCCATTTTGGATCACATTATTCAGTTCAATATCAATCATGTTTTCTTTCATTTGCTAATTTGGGGACTTTATTAAATAGATTTTTGGAAGGGAAGGTGCTTTTAAATCATTCATAGTTCCAAATTCCCGGCAAGTTGTCTGCTGGATAGTTTTGTTCACAAAAATTATTTTCTTTGAGTACTATGCATGCTCCAAGCAGAACATTTTTACCTTGTACTTGCCAAACTTCTGTTTCCCAAACACTCTTTTCATCAATATTTTATTTCCAATACCCATAACCATGTATGGGAAAGTGGAGCCGGTTTCAGAATGTTTTGAGGTCCCGAAGCGGATGTAATTCAGCGTGCGATTACTTTGCGCGTGCACTCTATTGTGCGAGTTGCACCACACATTGATTGTCAATGGGTGAGAATGCTGTATGCAGCACGTGTACTCTATTCGGAGAGCTGCGACACACACTGCACGTCGGTGAGTAAGAATGCCGGATGTGTGTGAAGCAACGGATACACAGTGTGTGAGCTGCATCGGCTTGCCTAGCCACAATGCACCAATTAGAAAGTATCCTGTTGGAAACAGTACCTTGCCTTGTTTTCACAATTTGCTTTTATCACCCTTGTCGTTCCGAACCTTCTCAGCGACTAGTAATGGATGCGTACATAATATGAGATGTGTGGAACCAGATTGTAGAATCAAATATTGCAATACACATGGCCATTGGTTCAACCTTTGCAACATGATTGGAAGAAGCTAAGTTCATGCTGATTGACCAGTACTGTTGGAGTTGCAGTCAGACATTGGTGACTACTTTTCATATGTAAGTTAATTTTATTTCCAGGCAACAGCGCCTATTTTTATTGTGTCAAACTGTATTTTTCATAGCTGAAGTTTGTACTAGAAGTGTATTGCTATTTATTCTTGTTCTAGTATTATAGTGTGGATTGGGGGCAGTGCTAATACGCTACTATACAGCCTATTTCACCTCCACCTACCTTCCTTGCCACTCCAGGTCACCCCATTATGCCATGGGAAGACTGGCGAGAATCTTTTGAAAATTATTTTTAAGCTATTTGTGGGGATGACTATGTAGCAAAAAGGAAGCTAGCTGTGTTTGGGCATGATTTAGGAGTGGAGTGTAGGAAAGTGCTTAAACCGTTAACAGTGTACAATAACATTCCGGGAATGGTAATAGTGATTCCAACATGGATGAAGAGTTGGATGATGAGCATGTTGTGGCACTGAAAGCACTGGAAGAGAATTTTGGAAGGAAATTAAGTGTAGTACTGGAAAGATATAAATTATTTTCCACAGCACAGTTGGCTGGAGTGACTATAGACCAATATGTAACCGGATTAAGAACTTTAGTGCCAACGTGTACATTTTAGCTTTTTCAGGAAGATATTATTAGGGATCAGCTGATTAACCAAACTTTTTGTTGTTTGTTTCTCCACTCCATAGCTTAGTTGATTGTTTCAATGTTTGGGGTAAGTTGATGTACTGTATTCATCAGTGTTGGGTGGAATCAGTTCTGTTCTAGAACTGGCATGTTTTGAAAGGGTTGGAATGTTCCTTGGGCATTAGTGGATGAAGCTTGCCCGGGCTGGTCGGCACGTACAAATTTCAATAAAGAAATTGTCTCATCAAGCTACATATGTGTTTGGAGCACTGATTTTACAATGATGTCATCCATTGAAATTTTTTAAAACATAAGACAATTGTAAACAATTTCTGTTGGTCCTATGATCTGATCCGGCACCCTTTCCAAAACCCGTTCATCAGGCAAAGGGTAGACTGTAATGTTTGCAGCATAGATATCTCTTCGAGCTCTGTGGGAAGAAGAATGTGGTTGTAGTTCTCAAATTACTGGTTGTGGCACAGTTTTATCAGGAACATAATGTCCTTTTAATAATAGCACACAGCATTTAACATAACAAGCCACATAACAAGGAACAATACTCCTGTAGTAATTAAGAAATAGGAGCATGGTAGCATTGGGTACCTGTCACAACAACAAGCAGAAATCAATGTTGTTCAGTGACTGTGAAGTGTGTTGGTAAATCATTTGTATCAAATTCAGAGGCATGTTCATAAAGCATTATTTTTTGCAAAGGTATCGTATCAACTGATGTTTGAACTGTCGGAGGTGCATAGTAAACCACAGTATTATTTGGAATTGTTGAAACTGTAGACATGGTGTACAAAACAGCATAAAATGTATTAAAAAAAGCCTTTGCATCTAAAACCAGTCTGCTGGAGTGAGGTGGCCTGTGCCGGTTGGTGGCCACCATTGATGCGCCCCCCTTACCGTCCCTCACTTTTTATCCAACATAATAGTATTGAAATTGCATTCATGGTCCTGTGCTTTAGTAACTCTGTGGTGCATCCATTAATGTTTTTAGGTTTTCTGAAGCAAAGAATCCCTACTCATAGCGAGAGCCATAGGCCTCATTTCTATGCATGGTATGAGTGCTTGGACAGGTACAGACGCTAACAGCCCTGACGAAGGCCTTAGACCCGTATGGGCCTTAAATGTGGGTTGAAACATGTTACTTCTAATGGGGTAATTGAGACATTAATACTCAAATAGACACCACAGTCTGTTTTTATTCATGTCTAGGGTACCCACTTATTAAAGGAGATTTTCTGGGGTATACCCCAAACCATTTCTATCTCTTGTCTTCTGGATCCCTGCTAAAAATCAAGTCCAAATTTTTGGTTGAGTCTGCCCTGGTGGTACCACCCTACCAGGGTGTGGATAGGTGCTGATGATGAAGCATGCCACTGATTAGTGGGTGAGGCACCTATTCAAAAATCTTTAGATTCCCTACAGGACCTCCTTCGGAATATTCAGCCTAGTTGCCTATATGTGGATATGGTTGTGTTAGGGAGAATGCTAATAGGACTCCTCCTCTTTCGCTCTCTCATTGTGAAAGAAACTGTAGAAATGACAGCATCAGATCTGTCCAAGAATCTGTTAGTTGGTGTAAAGCTGGAGTCACAGCAGGCATCGTAATCCCTAGATTGGGACTCAAATTCTCATCATTGCTGCATTCTTCTTGGGGTACCTACTTCAGAGTAGGGAGAAGTAGCGAGGCTCTACTCTGAAAACGTATTGGTGTCAGAGGTGGTCTGCTGTACAAACTCAGCCACATAGTGCTTTTTGACGTGATAGATGGACACCTTCCTGTTTTTATTTGAACCAGGCAATGGAGACAGGATTACAGCTCAAGTGCCTTCTAATCCAAGAACTGGAATGGGTGGTTGGTAAAATGGACCAAATACTTGTCTATCAGGGATTTTTCCTTGGACTAGATCACCTACTTTGGGGATCTACCCATAAGGAGCTTGAACAACCTTTTCTTCACCAGTGGTGGACTTGGAATGCTTCTAACTAGATAGCTTCTCTCTTATCTCTTGGACTCTCTGCATGATATTGAAAAGATGGTCCGATTCAAACTTTTTCTCTTCCACAACCTTTCCAGTACTATCTAGGTCAGGTACACACATAGATACTCCTAAGAGGATCTCATATGTAGTATGACGACCTACTATTCCTCTAGGTAAGTTATTTAATACTCTCTGGACTACATACAGGGAATGAACCAACTCAGTCCTGAACTTAACACCATAGTGGGCAGGGCTTATTTAAGTGTATTGTTTGCTTGCTCAGTAATTCCATTACTCTCCATGCAAAACGGATGTAAATAATGGAGACATACTCCCTGAGCAGACATAGCAGCACTGACAGCTTTTGCAGCAAACAGCGGATTATTGTCTGAATTAAATACATGAATTACTCCCATGGCTATTAGGCAGTGCAAGTCCTTTATGACCGCTTGAGCATCAGCATTTCTTTTTAGCCAAACCCATAGAAATCTGGAGCATAAATCTACTGCAACCAGTGTATATTTCAACCGATTAGCAGATATGATTGGCCCAATATGGTTGAGATAAACAACGCCAAAAGGGTGTTTGGCGATAGAAAGAGGAGTGTGCGCTGGCCTTCTAATGTAGAATGTTTAATTTGTTGGCAGATATTAAATTGCCCCATATATTTCCAGCTTGTTTGTATGAACCTGGCCACCAGCATTGTTGCTGGAACATTGATTAGGTTACACTTATGCCAGCATGGTAGAGGCTAAGCTGCTTATTAGGTATTATTCACTCTCCTTCTTTGAGCAAAGAAATCACTGCAATGTTTTCTGGATTGAAGGCATGGGTGTATCTGCTAAAAAAGCCATCTGGATGCTGCTCACCCTTAATTGTTTCTTGTATCACTGCTATCTATGTCAATCTTGGTCTTAGATGTGGTTACTGTTACAACTACAATAGTCTGAATCATTACCTTTGCGGCAGAGTCGGCTGCACAGTTCCATTTGGCAAAAATTCCTTAAATTCTATTCACCATGGTGTGTTGCACATGCACCAGTGGAAGCCTGACTTGTAAGATTGCTGCCTTTCTCCTGAGCAGTGTATTCTTTATTGATGTCCCTTTTGAATCTTTGAATCGATTCAAGCACCAATTTACTAGGTCAACATTGTAGACTTGCACAAACAAGGAGACTCTGACTATATTAGTGTGGGAACTATGGGATCAGCCTTCTGTAGAGAAAGTAACAAGGCATGAAGTTCTGCCAATTGCGCAGTCGAAGCACCTAAACGTTTAGTTTATGTACGCTGTGGCTAGAATTCGCCATTTTCAATAATTCCCTGCACTGCAATGCAAGCCGCAGAGTATTACTGTTTAGTGACTACTGTGGGTTGTGCAGAACTGTGTGTGCAAAATGAGCTCTTTTATGAATCAATGGGTAATGTTTCAGGAGTTTGTAGAGTGTTTTATGTTTACTTGAGAAATTCTTGTGTGCAGAGAGTCAGATAATATTAAAATTTCACATCTACTGCATTTAATGAAGAGGCTCACTGTACCCAATGCGGGTGTACAGCGTGAGTATTAGGTATACTTGCTTTTGTCACAGCTCTAGTGCAGGAACGGGAGAAACTATCCGTATAAACTTTCCTTGTGCCAACGGGCACTCTTTCAAAATGGCCATCTGCCCTGTGTTTCTGCTTTGGAATAATGTGATTTGTAAGCCATAGGAACAGTCTGCCCTCCTCTGCAGATTATATATGCATAACCTTAGATGCTGGGGACAATTCTAATAACTAGGTTGGTTTTTGTATCCCTAGACTGTAAATATTGTGCCTCTAGCATGTCTGTTTGGAGTGCATGCAAGATAACTGTGTGTTTTCCTTCCAAAGTTAAAAACCCAGGCTGGGCTTATAATTTTCATAACATATTTGGAGGTTGCAAGGTAGTGCACTTCTTGAGGAAGTCTGGGGCTAACCCATTGCCCTCACTAGATACCATCTCTGAGGAAAATCACTTCTAGGTAAGTGGTTAACATTGCGCACACTAGATAGTTCGTATCTGAGAAAAACCACTTCTAGGTAAGTGGTTTTAGATTTTTTAAAATTATTTGTATTACTGTGTGTAGTCAGTATTGTCTCTATCCAGACCACCATAGTCAGGTGTGTGTTTAAATCATCATCATTGTAAGATAGCGCCTCAGGGTCTGGTTGTAAAAATCTCTGTGATGCGTGCGGCAAATAAGCCAGGGCTACTCTTATCGTTCATTGGCAATCTTTTACAGGCAAGCTGCTGGCTATTAACGGAGAAAGCGGTTAGATACTTGTTTTCAGGCACTATGTTCTGGCTGAAAAATCCATTGGACATATCCAGGGTTGTTTAATGTTTTTCCCACACCAGTTTTATCATTAAGCCTCTGCTGTGAGCATTTTGACCTGCTTAAGTACATATATGTGAGTATAAATTCTTATAGTCTAAGACTTTCAAGGTGGATCAATCTGACTTTAAAACAGGGAAAAGAGTGGTATTCATGGTTGAATTACAAGTCACAATAATGCCTTCATTCTATAACTTATCTAATATTGCTTTTGAGTTGTGCTTTCAGGACACTGGGCTTGAATTTGGTGCTCGCTCCTTAGGGTAATGATATGTGGAATAGAATATTTATCCCACCCCACTTGTTTTTCTGTGCAAGGCTGGGGCTGGTTTTGCAGTCCACTCTCTTGCATATGTTTCCCTGGTATCCTCAGGTACTAGGGAGGAAAAGACTACTTATTATCACCTCCCCTGCCCAAGAGGAACTTTCCTAATAGACACTGGAGGCCAGTCATGCTCTGCAAGGATAATATCATATTCTGCTGTGCTGTCTAGAAGCATTGTCGCTCAAGTACCCGTCTGCAGAAGTATCTGTAGTTTGTACCTCATGCTTCTTATGCTAGTCCAGCTACTTTCATGTTTTTGAAATGTGTCTTAGAGTCAGTGTGTCTTAGAGTATTTTTCTTACATTACCATCAGCTTCAGGTAATGTTTCACCTTTCTTCTTGCTATATTCATCTTTTCTATGATACTCGACCCATCCGATTCTTGCTGTTCTTTTCATGTCAAAATTCTTAAAAGAACTGGGAGAACAGCTATCAGAATACTAACACCTATCCCGCTTTTAATTTTATCAAGGTCCCTCAAATTTGTAACCGCCCCCACTGGACTCCTAAACTGACGGTGATCCAGTCTATTTTTTTTGCCTCACTCCCTGTTTCTTCTTAGCTTTAGGTGTTTTTTCCTTACTGGTACCCTCAACCTGGCCTTTGGCTTTGAAATGCAGTTTCATGGGCCATGAACCTAAGATGTCACAGCCCACAGATGTGTACGTTTCTGATATTATTTTTGGTAATTCCCATTGACAATCAGGAACTGCTTCAAGCCTCTGGTGGATGGCCAGAGCGGCTGCTTTTGCAAATGTTACTCCGAATGATTGAGGAAACTGTTTAAAAATCCTCCATTAACTGAATTCCAAGAGCTGGTGCAGTTATGTGTTCATTTTATCCTGTCTTAATGCATCTGGAAGAACCGCTACTAAGGGTATGCCATGCATAATAGTATAAATATACACAAATATATTTTTTCAGGTGTTACAGTCCTCTAAAGGTGGCCCCATCCCACAAAGTCAGGATTCTTTGCTCGTCTTGGGGTGAGGTATGAGGAAAGACCACTTTCAACTGATTGGTCTTGTGAGCAAAATAGAAGGCAATTCCATCACAATTTACGGGTACCTTACCCATGATAGCATTTAGGTCTGTGGACTAATTGCTTGTATAGCAAATCTTCCCTGTACTGCAGATACTCGGGGGGCTTGTCGACCATGTATGTTTTGTAATACGTATTGCATGAGTACTGTAGGAAAGTGCCCCTTTTTGCATGGTTACCCCCCTTGTTTTTGATGATAACGACAATTTTGAAAATAAAAAATGAGTGAAAAATAATGTGTAAGCATTCTGCATGTTTATGGCTCTACGATAATCTCGATGTTTATGAATAATTGGAGTTATACCCACGAATAATTTTGAGGGAATAATTTAGAGGTTGTCTTCTTTTTTCTATACCCCCCACTTTTTGCCTGACATCTGATGCAACCTGTCTTGATGTGCCCTGGGTCCCTGCCAATCAGGTTCCCAGGGCCTGTGTTCTTTCCCAAGACTGTACTTTTGTATCCACAATTGGCACATCCCTGGCCACAGGTAAGCCCCTTGTAAAAGGTACAAGGGGTACCAAGGGCGCTATGACCAGGGAAGGCCTCGAAGGGCTGCAGCACCTATTGTGCCACCCTAAGAGGTCCTGCTCCTTAGCACACACACACTTACACTGCAGGCTGCGTGTTTTGGTGCAGAGAAAAATGAAGAGACGACATGGCACATATCCCTGTGTGCCATGCCTGCAACCCACTGCCTAAGGTCTAGGTAAGTCACCCCTCTAGCAGGGTGCACTGGCCCTAAGGTGAGGGTACAGAGGCATGATCCATGTACCCCTACAAGTGTTTAAGTCCATTCTTAGACGTTGTGGTCTGGGAGTTGGTCATTATGAACTCCACAGCTCCATAATGGCTTTACTAAAAACAAGGAAGTTTGGTTGCAAATTTCTCAGCACATTAAACCCACACTGATGCCAATGTGGGATTTGATGTAAAATGCACTCAGAGGGCATCTTAGAGCTACCCACTGAAAATCGACCGGCCCTGGTGTGGTTCCTGAATGGCTGCCCACCATTTGCCACCACCAGACAGGTTTCTGGACCCCTGGGTAGAGAGCTCCAGCTCTCTGGGTGCAGAGAAAAACAAACAACAAACAAAGCCCATCCTGGGCAGAGGTGTCATGCCTCCTCCCCCAGGTTGGGCTGGGTCCACGAAAGGGGAAGCTTCAAAGGCCTGCCGCCGTTGGATGCTGTCCCTGCCTTTTGCTGCCCCCAGCAACTGGCTCCCACCGGTTCTGACCCCCAATTTGGGAGGGAGAATCATGGAAAATCTAAGCTAGGAAGAGAGGTGTGCCCACATTTGCCAACCCCACCCCTCATGTGGGGAAGGCGAGGTGAAGCACACATCTCAGTCCCCTCCATCTAGAAGATGAGGGGACTCAGCCAATTAGGAAGAGGCTCATGCCCCCTGCTACTGAGGGTGGCATAATAATGGGTGTACCCACCCCAAGGAAGGGACCCATTGGCCCCACCAGCACACCCCTTAATTTAATATTTAGGGGCGACCCTGAACCTTTCCTCCTCATATTTGAGGGAGATTTGAGGAAGAAAGAAGAAGGACAGAAGAGCTGTGCTGACCCAGGAAGGAGAAGAGGACACCAACTGCCTTGGCCCCAGCCCTACCGGCCTGTCCCATCTACGACCTGCCTACAGCAAGAACCCCAGTGAGTCCAGCAGCCTGCAACCCCCAGAGACCGGAGGACCTGTCCTGCAACCTTCCCACAGACTCTGTCTCCCGTGAGCACTGGATTTGCTCAACCAAAGACTCACCTCCAGAATCCGGATTCCGGTGACACCGCGATTCTGCACCACTCTGCACCCAACGCACACAGCCCGAGTTTGAGTGGCCCAACACCCCAAGGAGGTCTCTCCAGTGATCCTGACCTGGGATCTGGTGATCCCCAACCTCCCTCAAGCCTCCAGCCGACACCTACAGCCTCAGCCGGAAGGGTACCCCCGACCGCGACCAGAGCTGGTAGGAAAACCTGATGCCAGAAGACACCCCTGCACCCAACGGCCTCTTGGGTAGCCCAACCGATGGAGTCCAGGCATCCCCCAAGATCCCAACTTACCTCTCCAGCCAGTGGTCATCTACAGGAAGCCTCCCTGCCCGAGCATGCAGCAACTTCCGAAACCAAAGGTCTTCATTTGAAAACACAGGGTTCCCGATGTCCGACTTGCACTCTGCACCCGGCCACCCCAGTGCCGCTGGTGGTACAACTTGAGTGCCCATCTAGACATTGGAGATCCTTGGTCCTAACCCCCAAAGCTCACCCTTGTGAGTTGAGTATTTACCTCCAAAACCGATAACCATTTTTCTCCTACAGGAACCCATGTTATAAGATTTTGATCCTAAAATTGTTTTAAGTGTGAAACTGTGGATGTATGGGGAAAAGTGAATTTAATTGCAAAGCATAAAAAGTTGTACTTACCTTGTATATGGAAACCTTCAGGTGTAATATCTAGGCATACCTGCCTAGTACTCAAAGTAATCAAAAGTAATCCAAAAGTAACAAAAAAGTAATTACTGTGTAATTCAAACTGCATTTCAAAGTAATACAAACCTGAACCAACTGCAAATTCAAACACAACTGTATTTCCTTGAACAGTCTTGCATCTGTTCAAGGAGTGTATTCTACTTACCTGTGCCAAGTCCTACTTACCTAATTGGACTGGATTCTGTCTCTGATTGTGTGTAATCAGTCCTTGATTGAGTGAATGCATTAAATGCTTAACACACCCTCTTGATAAGCTTAACTGCTCGCGCACACTACCACAAAGAGAGCTGTTAGTACTTACCTAATTTAGCCTCTGCTATACCTCTGGGGAGTCCCTGGACTCTGTGCACACTATACCTCATTTTGGTAAAGTTTATACAGAGTCAGCTTCCTACAAGTACCCTATATAAGGGAACTGTTTAGTTTAGTATCTCTACTACATAAATAAGTGGTAGGTTATTTGGATTTGGATTGCAATTCTTTATTCAGGTTTTACAACAGACATACATTGAAGCAAGTATCAGTTCCAAAACATAACACTCTTTCGTGCTTCAGGTACGAGATTGAAAAAGAATACAAAAGGATTAACAATTATTATAGATCCAGTAAAAAGTATAGGGATAAGTCCAACAAGGGCATGTGTTGCGGGTAAGAATAAGAAAGCAGAGACACCATTCTCAATACATAATAGTCCATCTGTCTCAGGAAAGGGCAGCCGCTTGGTGATGAAAGTGGAAAAGTTCGGGAACATCAGGTCCTGCTTAAGTTAAGAAGCCTCCCCATACCTCCTCAAAATGTGCCGTCTTATCAGGCAGAGTATAAACCAATTTTTCAAAGCCTCCATTTCACTCATCCAACCAGGTATGTAGGGTCAGGAACTTTTTTGTTTTTGATAGCCAAAGAATGCCTACTTTCGCCTCCACAAAAGCAGTGGGCAGCCATATGTTTGTGTGGGTGGAAAGCGGTACTAGGTCAGAAGTATCATGTAGGAGAGCTAGCTGTGATGACAGAATGCCCCTCAGACCCAACCTCTGCCCAATCAAGTGCCAGATTTGTTGCCCCCACTGCTGCAGGTAAGGGCACTCCCACAGTAGGTTTACTATGTGCCTGGGATTCAGTCCACAGCACCCGCATTTAAAGTGGGTACTTGGGGCCTGATTTAGATCTCAGCCGATGGGTTAGTCCGTCACAACAGTGATGGATATCCCGTCCGCCAAAATTTAAATCCCATAGGATATAATGGGATTTTATTTAGTCAGACAGGATATCCAACACCGTTGTGATGGAGTAACCCCTCCACCGAGATCTAAATTAGGCCCTAAGTCTCGTTCTACATAGTCTAACAGGAGACCAGTGCCAGCGGTGGAGGAGTTTGAAATAACTAAATTTCAGCCACGCATCCTCAGCCCCTTATCATGCTCTGACATTAAGGTGTCCCAAACATCCTCCAGGAATTGTGTGTGAATATAGTTTCCCCATCAAGTCCATAAAGAGGAGGGGGTGGGCAGGGAGAAGACATGAACAATAAGAGTGGAATATAGACTCAAGTTAGTTCCCTCATACTCTTTCCAGATGAGTAAGTACTAAATTATCGGGGAGCAGGGCAATGTCGGGGCCATCATGTGTAAGACTGCAGCTAGGGCATGGGCAAGCTGCATATAGTGCCATAGTTGTGAAGTGGGTAAGTGATGCGAGTGATGGTGGTCTAAGTATGGTTTAGGAGATTCGTCATGCAGTATGTTGTCCAAAAGTTTAATTTGAAACTTTTTCTAGATTGACTATTTGAGTTTATTGCCATCAATTCAGATCAGATTGTTATTCCACAGTGGTGCTTTGCTGTGAAAAAGATGGGGAGTCCGCAATACTTTGTGCACGCTGCAACATATGTATTGTGATCAATGGGTTACCCGATGCAGGGGGTAACTGATGAATATAGTATATTGTCACGTCCCCCTTTGTGTTAAGCATGTGTCTTTCCAAGTGAGACCAAAGTGGAGTTTCCCTGTGTGTCTTATGCATATAGATGGGGTGGGCCAACTGATGAGCCAGCCAGCAGCATTCCATGTTGGGTAAGCGGAGATTTCCAGCTTATGTTGCATCATAAAGTTTCAGTTTCCTCATCCTCAGGTTGTCAGTCCCCCATATGAATGCCAAGATTTGTCCCTCTAATTCCTTAAGGAGGAATGAGGGAGTTGTAGCTGGAGCATACCAAACACATAATTAAACAGGGGAGCGATCAACATTTTAACTATCCAAATTTTCCCCTAGAACGAGAGCCGTAAACACTGCCATCGCCGGCAGCTGTCATTAGTTTTGTCTATAAGGGGGATAATGTTGTCCTGTGTCATGTTTTCAAGACCACAGTTAATTAAGATTCCTAGATATTTCAATTTTTAACATTTCCACATGAAGGGTGACGGGCCTATCGTTGTGTGGGTGGTGGCGGGGGACATAGGGTGGGCCTCGCATGTAGACCAATTATTGCATTAGCCCAAAAAACTCCGGATTGAGTCCATCAGGGCTTTCAATGCATGTGTGGATGCTAGAGGACTAGTGAGGGTGAACAAGACATCGTCCGCATAGTAGAGGGCTTTGTGGTCACCTTTAACTGTGGGTATCCCGGAGATGGTGTCTTCCCTGCGTATAGCAATGGCCAAAGGTTCCAGAGCAATCAAGAACAGTAAAGGGGAGAGAGGGCATCCCTGTTGCCTTCCCCTATATGCAGAAAAGTATGAGGAGAGCATGTAACCTAACGGCTAGATCGGTCGTTCTCAAAGCTGGGGAACCGGGTTCGAGTCTCGGCAGGGACGCTCATCATCCTGTGATTCTGGGCAAATCACTTAATCTCGCGGTGCCTAACAAAATGAATGTGAACCTCTGTAATGCAACTGGTGCTTATGTAAAGCGCTCTGATACCTTCGGTTCGAGTTCACGCTATATAAAATTCAAAACACAAACAAACATGGTGAAAGGAAACTCCCACAAGAGATCGATTCCAAACAGGCACTATACAAACCCTTGACTAAGGTTATGAAATTAGGGCCCAAGCCCATGCGCTCCATCATGTGGAAAAATTGCCCTACTCTACAAGATCAAACTCCTTTTCAGCGTCTAAAGACAGTAAACTATTTTCATCAGGATCGTTTGGCATCTGCCACAAAAGGTGCAGAAGAGTACAAAGATGGTTAGCGGAAGTGCGAACGGGTACATACCCCACTTGATTCGAGTGGACAGAGCAGCAACAATTTGTCATAGTATGTTCTCCAAATACCTTTGCAAGAATATTAATATTAGGTGTGATGAATGAAATGGGCCTGTAGTTTTGGCCTTCAAGTGGGTCCTTTCAGGGTTTTATGATTAAAAAAGTTCTGTCCCTTTTATACTTTTCAGGCATATACCCCTGTCATAGGGTTTCTCCGAAGGGCAATGTGAGTAGCAGTACTACCAAGGCTTTGGTAGTTTTGTAGAATTCCACAAGAAATCCATCCTGTACAGGAGGTTTGCCTATTGTCCTATCGAAAGAGGGATTTTTCAGCCCACAAATTAAGTAAGGCGTTCCTGTCACACTTTGCTTTAGTTAAGGCAAGAAGGATAGACTGCGTTGGGGCACGGGCATAGGCCTCTGGCGTGATTTAATATGAGCCAGTAAACACCGTCGGGCACTAACAGAGTCTTGCTTGGTTACAGCAGAATCTCTCATCCTATCTCCCCATAGGCAGGCCTTGCCTGCCCCCCATTGAGTCCAAACTGATGTCACTGATGCAGAGTTGATGTCTACGTCATGCTGAAGGTGAGAGCAGAGGCGCTGCTTGTCTTTGGGGTCTCTATACAGAGCAACGTTCATGCGCCAAGAGCCATGGGGAGGTTTGACCATTTGGAGGTCTAGTTTAATGTCTAGTTGATTGTGATCAATGACTCAGTTTAGGATGATAGTGGAAGAGACCAATAGTTGAGTTAAACTGGTGGTGAGTAAGGAATAGTCTACGGGTGCTGTGTAGGCAAGAGATGAACGTATGCTCTCAGTCCCAGGGGTGTAACAGTCACCGAGGTTCAATTAATGTGTGATCAGGTATAATGTCATATAGGATGCATCTATCTCTATCATGTCTAATATCAGGTTTACCAGACTAGTCTAGGACAGGGTCAATAGTAACATTCTAACCCCCACCAAGCAGCACTTTGTTTTGCCAAAAAAACATAAGGAGCCGATCAATGAGGGCCAGAAAGTTAGTTGTCCCACTTGGGGGTGTTCACCGATCCCGCCACCAAATATGCATCTTGGACTTTAAGTTTGACAAAAGCATAACTGCCACCCCATCAATCCACATCTTAAGAACTTTTACAGAGAGTTGTGAATGAGCATGGCTACCCCCCTTTTCTGATGGCTAAGCAGGGAATTGCCGCGGGCAAGTGATTTTCAGCAGTGTGCATGAAATATCTTCCTTACCCAGTCCCTGCACAATTTTTGACTTTCATCTGCCATCAAATGCTTTTCCTGTAGGAGGGCTATGTCCGTGCATCTATCTTTCAAACTGTAGTGGATTTTCTTGAGTTTTATGTGGTGCATTAGGCCATTGACGTTAAGGGAGGAGAGGGACAGAGGAAGCACTGAGCATCTGTGGCATCATAAAGGGTACCATGCAGCCCTTGTGAGTGTGGTTCTCAAAGTTCTGAAGCAGGGGAGAAGGTGGTCAGACAGCAGTAGGTAGATGTGGAAGGACCGGAGGAGGTGGTAGATGTATAATCAAGGTTGTTAATAAAGGAGAGGCATGCAACTATCGCATGACATGCCCACAGAAGGAAATGGTGAGGAAAGGGTGGGAAAGTATGGATGCACGTCAAAAGACAAGGGCGTGTCTTTAAAAAGCCCAGGAGATCACATTCAGCATAAAGAAAATAACTACTTTAGTATGAACTTGGCTTTTTCAATCTGTTTTCCTAAAATCTACAGTGTCTGTATGAAGGCGCCCCTATACCCCTCGTGACATCTCATGGAGAGGACACATTAATATACGAATGTATGTATATATAAACATCTTTAACGGCACGTCTCTCTGAGAGCTTGGATTTTGAATCCCATGTTTAGCTGCATGCTAGGGGAGCACTTATTTATAAGTGAGTGAATGCACATACATGCTGAAAACTTACCATTCTAAAGCGCTAGGCAAGAAAAACGAAGGCACATGCGCTTTTTCACAGAACTAGGACAATTCTAAATTATTTAACTTTGGTAAATATGAATGTATGAATGTTTAAAAACAGTGTATGAATGAATGAATGCTTTAAAATAAAAAATAAAAAAACTTTTTTACCACCCATCTGGATGTTTGAAAGTTCTGAATGCATGTAAAACTGGGTACTAATACCATCAGGAGTGTTGTAGCAATTGATATATGAGTAAAAAACACCCATATCAGGGTGAGAAAAATATATCACAGTGATGATAAGTTTTTTCCTTTACACATGATGGTGATGTGAATATACAAAGTGATAAATGATACAAGCAACTATTTATCCACCTTGTTCTCTTTTTCATAGGATATACTAATGATATATTTTTCAAATGCGTAATTGGGGCGCAGAGAAGAGTACTTGTGATCAGTAGGCCTATGTACATTTATACAGCCCAGTGAGGCGTTATAGGGATTGTTTCGGTCCTGAAGAAGAAAGCCTAGGGGATGGCTTCTGAAACATGTCGACCTTGTAGAAAGTGACCCATTATAGTACACCATCTACTTTTTCCCCCCCCCTTTTTTTTTTTTTTTTTACCATTCTCAGCTAGGGAAGCTAATAAAGTGTATTCTTTTCCACTAGCCAGGGAATTTTTAAACCATCACATATATTTATATTTCACGATCCCACGCACTACACATATACACTAATCACTAAAGTAAGTGCTCCTGCGTCCACGTAGGTAGTAGCACGCCCCGTCCCGTAGAGGGGCGGGAAGACCCCAATGATGAAGCATGACACTGAATCAGGTTTCAGTGTGTGAGGGGTATTTTACAATTTTTTGAACACTGTCCTTCCTACAAACATGAGAAGGTATTCCTTTTTTCTAATCACCACCGTTTTTTAAAAACACCGCAAGTAAGATTAATCACACACTTACGTGCGTTTATATGTTTTTGTAGTAGAATCTCTTTGTTGAATTGGCATATTAGCAAGGGCCTTATCGCCGCTAAAGCGGCGATTTTTTTATCGCCCTATCAGCAAGCTGTCGCTAACAGGCGTTAGCGACAGCTTTCTGGCGATAGCGGCCCGTTTTCCCATCGCCTTGCATGCCAGCGATAAATATCGCTAATGACATGCAAGGTAGGCGTTCCCAACTAAAAGCGACTGAAAACAGTCGCTAACACAACTTCTCCCTATTAGCAACGCAGGCGAAGCGATAAAAAAATTCGCGCTAAGCGCGAATATCGCTAGAATTTAACACCTGCTAAAAACATGACTTACCTGTTTGTAGAATAGGAGGTGGATTGTCAGCCTAAGTCCACCATGGCGTTAATGCGTGAATATCGCTGGATTTCCAGCGATATTCACGCATTTCGCCGCTATCGCTGGATATTTTATTGCATTGGAGATAAACCTTGCTAATAGCATGTTATCTCCGCAATAATATCCAGCAATAGGCGGCGTTAGGAAAATGCGCGCTAAGCGCGGTTAGCGATAATTTTCACCTGTTGTTGCTAATATGCCCCTGGGTCCTTTCATCTAGAATCCCGCCTGTGGGCAATCTCGCCCTGTCAGGAATAGGGAGGTGGTCAGAATCTGAGTAGGTCCCAGTCCCAATCATAGTCCAAATATGTTAGAGAAAGTAAGAAAATACAATAATAACAATAACAAAACAATAATTCCAAAAACACCAAAACTGTTGCAGTGAGGTCCGGTGTGATGATCCAATCTCATTTTGCAGTACAGTACTGCCATGAGGGGGCTGGGGAAGAACTCAAGTAGTCACATATGGTAAAAAAAGAACATATAATAGAGTCACTAAAGATGGTAGCAGGGAACCAGGAGCAGTTGTGCAAAGAAGCCAGCTGTTCGTAGAGCAGACTTATCTCCAACTTGGTTCATCTGGTCTTATATTCAGCATTGACTTATGGGAGGGATGGAAGCAGTTGTTGGCGCCGGCCACGTCCAACAAAAAAGGTAGGACAGTTGCACGGTCACGGAGGAGGAGCACTCAAGAAGACAGCATTGCTGTGGTGATTAAGTTTTCAATTGAGACCAGGGCTTGCCACGTGGTGCTGTGGACTTCCAACGTCCTTATTTATGACCTTGACATGGCCTTTGACTGAGTGACCATAGCCAGGTGCTCTCTCTCTCATCTAGGGTGTCAGTTGAGGTTGGAGTCATGTTCGATGGAGCAGATACTGTGAGTTGAGCAGATTTCAGCATTGTGTCCATTCAGCGCCCTCCAAGGCATCCAGGAACTTTTCCAGTTCCTCCGGGCTGTCATATTCTGTGGTTTTTCCAGCTATCATTAAAATCATGAAGCCAAGTACCAGCAGGTCATATCTGATGTTCTTTTTCCTCAGCCAGGGTCGAAGTGTCAAGAATCTTCTTTGTCAGGCCTGCTGATGTCGAAGACAATATGCCAGAATTTCATGTGTTCTTTTTGGATCATGGCTATGTTGAGAACGCACATGGGGGGCTCTTTTGAATTCCAAGGTGAGCACAAACATTAGATTCTGGAGAGTCGGTAAAAAAGTACTCAGAAATTGGTGCACATTGTCCTTCTCTGCCTTTTCTGAGACCCCAGTGATTTGTACATTATCCTGTCTGCTTCCATATTCAACTGTTGAGAATGTTTAGACTTCGACATGTGGAGGGTGCAAGGATCCGACGCTGACCACCCACCTCTAGGGCAGAAGAGAGCCCAATCCGCGAGATGACTATGAGCCAAAAAATAACCTGGTCATCAAGGACACCAAGGAGAGAATGGGTCAGCTCTTCTGCATAAAATCAACTGTGAATGGCCTCAGTGCCAGACAATGTAGAGGAGTCTTAACAATGTATGCGCGGTGTTCCCAATAATAAATGAGCACCCGATGACAGCCTCCACGTGTGTGCCAGTCTCATGGGCAGTGTTGAGGCAGTGGCTCCTCCAACATGGCCAATATGTTTGAGTGCCAGTCCTTTCTCTATGGGCAGTGGCCTCTGGTCTTGGTCTCTGGCTCACGGCCCCCAGGAGAAGTTCGACAGGGACTGGTCGATTAGGCTCCCAAGACGAGCAAGTAGGGAAAGGGTCAAAGCAGTCCCAGCTCCCATATGAAGAGAGCTGTATGAGGCTCCAGTTGCACAGAAGGTGGAGAGTTCTGATTGACTTGTGTGCTTTCTCCTCCAGGGAGACACTAATCTAAGATGGCCGCCTTCATCTAGGTATGTTAGTCTCAAGGGAAATGAAAAGGTAGTAGTACATCCAATATGGCCACCACTGATGTGATCCAGTCCTCTCTTTTATCTTTGATGTCCCCTGGTTCCTGGTCTCTGGTGTACTGGCTCTCTGGTATAGGTGGGCGGGGACTGTACACACCAATGGATCGTGCCGGCTCACACATCAATGTAACTTGCCAGCTCCAACTTCCATTCCACCATTGCTAAGTGACAGTGCTTGCATCCTTCAGGGGTGCGGCCAAGAGACGTTAGGCTGGTAGGCAGGCTTCAGAGGCTTTACATTGGGGAGTACATGGAGCTTGGTTCAGCCAGCAGGTGAGGTTTGCAGACTTCCTGTGCTCCATTGTGACTCACGACCCACTTGGTGTGCAGTGGATGGGTGATGCATGAAGCGGCAAAGATCGAGTGCCATTTGTCACAAGAATGCCATGGATTAAAGGCAGAGCTTGTCTGCAAACAGCAACATCAGGGAGAGCATGGGAGTGGCCCCCGGTCACAGCCGATAAATGTGGGGCCTGCTTGTGCCATGGGAGCTCTACCCAGTTGCCGCCATGCTCATCAGTCAAAAGTCCTGCATCTTCCAGTTATTTGAATATGCTGCATATCCAGCCAATACAGGCCAGGTTACATAGGGGACCCAGTCTAACAATTCTGTATGTGAGTGGAAGCACATCACCAAACCAATTTTGGTGTTCCTGGTAGGCTAAAGGAAATCCAAGTCATGATAAGACCTGTAATTTGCAGGTAAGGCTGCAGCTTTATATGCATGAAAGTGCCCTGTATTGATAACTATGGTATCAAAATCTACCCATATGTAAAAAGTCTCAAAGATCTCAAATCACAGATGGGGACTACCCTTTTAAGAAGCTTGACTAACCTACAGTAAATAGGGGACTCCTATTTTATTTTAAGGTGGTAACCGAGTTTACAATGTATATCTCTGTGTATTTGTAATACTTGATTCTTTTGATTGTATTTTTCCAAGAAATACTCAAAGTCCAGAAAAATCTAAAAGCCAGCATTGTGTGCCAAAAGATAAGAATTCTGTATTTTACCAGATCTGCAGGGGTCAGATTTCTAACACATGAGTGCCAGAACTGGTTGTATAGCTAAGTTTCAGAACCCTGTTCAGAGGGCCATGGGGCAAGAAGAGTTACTGGGCCCAACAGTGGTGACTGAGGTCTTTTACTCCTGCTGTACTGGGGTCCAACCTACTATGTATCCTTAGCAACTGGGACAAGTACCTGTTCAGCACTTGACTCTCAGTGGTAACGTGAGTTGAGCAGTCCAAACATTCTTAGGGGGCAGGTAGACACAGGGGGTGAACACAGGCTCACAACTCAAAATACGTTTAGCAGCAATAAATAATTGTCCAGTGAAATACTTGCTTTTCTGAAAAAACATTATTTATATGCCAACACAAAGTAAAATACGGCATTCACACAATACACACAGTTCCCTGAGGCCAGGGCTCTAGTGTTTTTAACCGGCTGGTCCCTGAGTCCCACTCCCCACTTGCTAGTGGTAGGAGCTACTCTCCATTCACTATATGTGATATTCAGGTTACTAGTAGTCCGAGGAGTCCCACTCTGACTGTTAATAAAGTCAAAGGTGTTCCAGCACCAAAACGCTATATGGCAGACAAGTTCCCCTGGGGGCCTCTGGCCTGAAAATCAGTTTTACTCTCACCAGCAGGATCTGAACAACCAGATTTTTCAAGTGCACCCTGTTCATGGGCACTGAAGCTGCAGAGGCTATCTCCTGTAAGTTCTTCACACTCGGCTAAGGAGGAACAACAGTCAAGGGTCCTCGAGTCCTTACATGTGGTCCTGTGGAGGCAATGGCTGGGGGTTCTGTGATGCTCCTCCAAGGCTGGTAAATTTCCTGGGATCCTGTCTACAGGTGGGGTGGTGGGGTGCAATGCTCCTGGTGCTGGTTCTCAGTTGGGGCTTGGGTCCACTCAGGTTGCTACTATGGCCTCTTCCTCTCGATGACGGTCTTGACCAGACCACAATCCTTGTCTTGACATGATGGCCCACCCTTGCAAACGGGGTCACTGTCCTCACTCTGTACATGGGCTATGGCCTGATCAGAACAACAGCAATCTTCACGGCAGCCCTACCTTGGCACATGTGGTCACTGACTTCATTCCACACAAGGGCTATGGCCTGATTGCACAGCGAACACTTTCAAGGTGGCCCCAACTAGCAAACAGTGGTCGCTGAATTTTCCCTGCACCTGGGCAATGACCTGATTGGTGTAGCAATGTTCACAACTAAGTTCACTGCGGCCCTCCTCTGGAATAGGGGGTTCACTGACATTAACCTACACATAGGAGCTGCCATCTCCTCACACCTCGCTACACAGATCCATTTGCCAGGATCCTCTCTGGACCTTGCTCCCTCCAATGCTCTCCTTTTCCTCAAAGGGCACACTGGTCTTGGCAAGCAGGAAGGTGCTGGTGCTGAAGGCTCCAGGAGCAGATAGTTTTGGATTCCCTTGGTGATTTCCCCTCCCCCAGTTGGGAAACTGGCAGGTCTTGATCCCCAGTTCTGGTCACAGACAGGCACAGGTCTTGCAGAGCTTCTCCTCCTCATACAGCCTGACTGGCTGCTTGACAGTTGACAGTTTTGGGGGGCTCTAACTCCCCATCTTATAGTCCATTTCCAGACACTAAATGTGATTTAGAGTCTGAGTGTTTGAGGTTTATGTTGGGGGCCTGCTTCCATTTGAAGTACCCTCTCCACTGCCCTGCCATCCTCCAGAAAGCAGTCTGTGACAGTAGGAGGGACTCCAAATCTGATAGCTCCAAAACACAGGCCGTGGGAGTGACTATAGGTTCACCCCTGAATGTCAGCCACAGTGATATGTGTAGCAATAGATTACCCCAGAACCACAGCCCTAATCTTTATGATTATCTTATCATACCCACCTCCTTCCAGAGATGTACCCAGGCCCTTCCCCAGTGACCTCTGTCTGAATCAAAGAGCAACTTTTAAAGTATACTGAAGAGTCAAGCTCTCCCTCCCTCCAGTGTGTCCCACCCAGCTCACATGAATACAGCGTTCCACAAATCTGTCTGGGAGGATTTCTCTACCTCTTCATGTTCCTCCCTTTAGCCCTGAGTCTTCAAAAATGGAACCCAGAATAAACCATGTATTGTACCATTCACAGGCTCACAGGCACACATACACCCAACACATACCTACACACACCCCACAGCACTACATCTCCCATGTATTGTACACTCCACAGGCATTGGCATACTTTTGACAGAAGTATAACACACACTGCACAGTGCTGCATCATTCATGTATTGTACTATCCACAGTCACACATACACACAGCACTTCTATAACACACATCCAATGCAAAGCACACATACCAATATGATGTAGGCCAGGGGGAGTTAAGCACACAGCAGCAGATCTTCAAATAAGTGAGCCTGTAGACCTTACTCCAGTGACACTGGAAGAAAGGCCTGTACACTCCTACTGATCACTACACAGTATGCTGCCAACACCGCAATTGTGCTCCTTAACTCCTGGAAAAGGCAGTAGCCATTCAACACTATGGGGATATCGCCTTGGGGGCCCCTTCCAGTACAAAAAGACTACAATCCGTAGACAGGCCTATGTCAAGGCGCACATCCAAGATCAGTGTTCACCCATGAGAACAAAAATTAGCATGAGGAATCCAGACATAATTACAGTTGGGGCACTCAGGGCAGAGGGGCACGCCCATCACCATGCTAGGGACTTTTTGGTCTCAACACTAGGCAAATTCAAACGTATACAAGTTCCGACTGAGGATTAGGAAAACAATGTTCCTTGCAGTATGTTGAATTAAGACATATCTTCTGGGTGTTCCAATGTATCTGTGTATTATGAATCCTCAACCATGTAGTGTAAAGCACTTTCAAAAATAAAATGATATGATTTCCATGTGCCCAGCCTGGGAAGCCACTGATAGCACAAGAGTCTCTTGACAAACTGCACCTGGAGTCAATTCTGTGCCATTAAATGCCTGAATTTCCTCTTTTACTACTTTCTAGGTAATGAAAATCTGGCATAGAGCTTGAAAATCATTATCCATGATGCATCCCAAGGCCCTGGAATTAACCAGAGCATGTACTCCAATCGGTCCATTAATAATGATCAAAACTGGCAAAATCAGGTGATTTTCCATAACAGGCATTTCTGTAATTTGTAAACTTGTCCTGCACACGTTGTTCATGGATAAGCTACTTAATTTCAGAATGAGTGGTGGCACTTTTTTATGTTCACCCTTTTCACCGTAAAAACAGAGACTGGATTTTCTTAATTGTTCTTTCTTTTCTATGAAGAAAGTCTTTCTTGTCTCTTTCACTTGTAATGGCTCTTCTGTGACCTTAGAGTCTTCTGTTGTTTCAGGATTTCGAGGGATGTATGTTTTTATTTAGTCATTCTTTGTCTTTCTGTTATTCAGTGGTCTTGTTGTGCATACATTTGAAGGGTTGAATCCATTAACACTGTGGTTGCTGTTGGAAGGTTACCACCATGGACAAAGCATCATTTAAATCTTACCTCACACCTTGATAAAATGCAGCGACCATGGATTCATACATCCATAAAGCTTCTAAGATCAATTGTTGAAAAGCACTAATGTACATAATTAATTCTTGGTTGCCAAGTTTCAATTTTAACCGTCTTGCATGTGCAGACTGAACTGTATTTAATTTAGCAAAAATAACTGAGAACTGATTATAAAATTGCGAACATCTGCTCAGCAAAAGGCCTTTGGTTTATTATGAGGGTTTTAGCTCACGTCAGCATGTCCTTATTAAAGTATGGTAGTATGAACGCTATGTAGGCAGCGTCTAGGGAAAATAATTGAGGTCCTGAAAAGAAGGGTAGCTGACATTGGGCCAAAAAACTTTGGAATCTATGAGGATCCGTCCAAACTTTCCAGGAGTAGCTATCACCAACTGGTTAGAAACAATAGAAAGGGGTTCATGTACACTACTGCTCTCATGTGGATTAAGAGCACCTAACGGAGAGCTGTCCTTACAAGATGAGGTCAGAGTGGTGCTCACAGGACTCACATACATCTGATTTAAATGTGTTTGCACCTACAGAGCAAACACAGGATTGGTTGTTCAGTTCCATGCGCACATCATTTTTATGCCCCACGTCAAACCAAGAATTGCTATGCTGTAGTATCTAGCCTTTCTGATAATGACTGACAATCCTAGGACCAGCTTCACCAACACATCCTACCCATCCTCTGGTAAGCTCTCTTATTCATGATACTCCATCAGTATGGCAAAGTATGGAGGATTGGGTCTGCATAACTATCTCCACCACTACTGTCCGGAGTAGAATCTTTTGTGGCAAGGTCGATACAGGCTCTGAGTCTAAACCTACAAATGCCTTGGATCATCTGGATCCATCAATGAAGACTCAAAATTTGCCTATGGACTCAGTTGCCATTTTCATAAGACCAAAATTGGCAGGTTATTTAGGCGAATCTTCAGGCTGTCCTAATCTTCCTTTGTTAGATTCTATTAATCAATACAATAACCCCACTTCCCTTTAACATAATCGTAATGAAATAGGTAATATTTCTATTCAAGATTATGATAACCGCTCCCATATTGCTAATCATATACATATTATTTCATGGAATGTGACTGGACTCAGGAGCAAGTTATCATCCCCAGACTGGTATACTCTAGTAGCATCTGCTCAGATAATTTGTATATAAGAAACTTGGGCTCTGGATGATGTTCACATCGAGGGATTTTCCCCAATGGTTACCACAGTGTCTCCTTCCAGTTCTGATAGGGCTAGAAGGGGTCTAACTACTTTTCTCTCCATCCTGCTTTCAATGGACATATTTAAGGCGTTTACAGGCTACCCGCACTACCATTCTCTTATCTGGTAGAAATGCTTATCATCAGCTCATCATTCATTTTTATAATAACATCTTTGGTTCTACGGGTAGTATGTAATTACTAAATTGGAATAAGGTCTGAGTTCATGTATCCCATCTAAGGTGACTCAATACACACTCCTTTGGGTTGGAGATTTTAGTATTTCTAAATGTTCTCAGCCACCCAAGCGAGTGTGCGGTGTCACAGTTGTGGTTGGTCAGCTACACTTTCTGCATAACACATATGGGAACGTCTTGAATAGTATATTATTCAAATATAATGTAACCCTTTTGGAAGATAAAAGTAAAGCCAAGTCTGGGCAACATCATACGTTTATTGGCAGGGGAGCAAAACCACTATAGGTCATATTATATTATCAACAAACCGTATTTCTAAACTAGTTCATCTTGTAATCAAATCTATTTCTATAAGTGACCATAATCCGCTGGTTCTCATCATAA